>OZ037749.1:13516279-13778779 GCA_964035475.1 Salix caprea
ATGGACATGAGGTTTCATTCCTATACTACTAATAGCCATTACGAATTTACACAAAAAGGTCTAATAAAAATTATGTGTTCAGTACATTGATTTACACAAAATACATTGTGATTTAGAATGCATCTACATGGTTCCTTGCAAAAGTAGATTCCCATGTATCGGGTTCCTTAGACATCTCGTGGATGTGACGTCCCTACAGCAATACAAAACATTTAAGAAAATGTAATTACTTAATGATAATTATAATGGTAACTAAACGGTCTGGCAGTTACAGGAGGCATTAACATTTATAATTTCTTCATGTACTTGGTACAAATAGCTTGTAATGCATATAAATGCATCAATTTAACAGTAACATGTCCCGAGACAATAACATGTCTCAAGCACTAACAGTAACAGGTCAAACAGTAACAGATCAAACCATAACAGTTCCAATCATCCTGGGTCTACAAAATCTTAAACATCGTTCTCAACACAACCAAAATTATTAACCCGTCTATCCTCTTAAGGCATATTTACTGAGGTTAATCGTTCATTCACCCCGGTCATCCTTTTCAAATGTCATTAGCCAAAGATAGTCAATCATTCATTCCGGTCATCCATTCGGATGCCATTAGCCGAAGCTAATCAATCATTCATGCCGGCCATCCATTCGGATGCCATTAGCTGAAGCTAATCAATCATTCATCCCGGTCATCCATTGGGATGCCATTAGCCGAAGCTAATCAATCATTCATGCCGGCCATCCCTTCGGATGCCATTAGCCGAAGCTAATCAATCATTCATGCCGGTCATCCATTGGGATGCCATTAGCCGAAGCTAATCAATCATTCATGCCGGCCATCCATTTGGATGCCATTAGCCGAAGCTAATCAATCATTCATTCACATTTAAGCTAATATAAACTCTATCACATTCGAATAATATTCAACTTAAAATACTTCTTACGTGTCGTATAAAAAGAGAGGTGTAATTCACCTACCTGCTCTACTTCTGGGTTGTTCTTGTCTGGACGATGGTTCAATCCCGACTGCACCGCCTGCGACATCATTGTCCATAAAATCAATATATTTCTATTTTCAATTTCACATTCGTCACCATACTTATTTCAACAAAATCACACATTGAAACCATAAATTTCAACACATAATCCCTCAACAAAATTCCAACCGAAAACACACATTGAACCCATAAATTTCAGCACATAATCTTTCAATAAAATCCCAACAAACCACACATTGTAACCATAAATTTCAGCATATAATCCATCAATAAAATCCCAACAAACTCACACATTGCAATCATAAATTTCAACACATAATCCCTCAACAAAATTCCAACCGAAAACACACATTGAACCCATATAAGGACACAAACAAATCTGCTGTCAAGACAGCACTCAGCAGTAATTGTAATAGCAATAAATCACAATTAACTCGACAATTATCAAATACCAACGGTTAATATGTAGAACAACCCATTATATAAAACATATTCAAATTTCAGGGTATTTCAACGGTTGGATCTACCAAGATCGGAGTTAAACCGGAGACTGACCTTAAACTGGAGAGCTACTGTTAAGCATCAATATCTCCTTGCTGAAGTGTACCATTCTCATCTCCACCGTTCAGCACATGAATAACACTCATACGCACCACATACCCAAATTTCAGCTTGATCCAACGGTAAACTGATGAGAAACCAGCCGGAGACTCTGACTGGCCGGAGAAGCAGATTTTGCAGGGTTTTTCAAAACAATGCAAAACTCCACCGGAGTAGAAATAGGAAAATCCTTCCGGTCAGGATGTAGTCACTCTATGTGCGCACACAACAAAGAAAGAATCACCTTGATCCAACGGTAGATAGATGAAAACGAAAGCTGGCGGCTGAGACTAGTTGAGGTGTGTATCAACAAATTCCAGAACGCATTCAAACATCAATATCTCTCACTTGGATGACCATATTGCTCATCTCTACGGTCACATTGTAGATCCTATATAGAAACACCACATACCAAAAACTCAGTGTAATCCAACGGTGGAAAGAGGAGAAACTGGTCGGCGACTCTGACGGGTTTTAGGGGGGTTTCCAGAAATATTCAGATGATCGTATTTCTCAAACGGCTTTAGTTCTTGACAATCCCTCCGGTCAGATTAAAGACCACAGTTAGGTGCACAACATACCCAAAACTCAGACCGATCCAACGGTGTCCGGCTGAGATATGGATGTCGGAGCACCGCCCCTTCTAATCTTTTTCTCTCTAACATCTCTCTAACTTCTCTCTCTCCCATCTCATGTTGCTGGAAATGAGAAAAAAAAAGAGGTATTTATACTCCTCAATTTCTCTTATTGCACTTAGGCCCCCCATCTCCTTTAAATGCTACTTTTTACCCCACATGTTCTCTTCTTATATTATAAGTCATAATCTTTACATTTATTTCAATTTCACCCTCCCCTCAACTTATTTTATTTCTCTTTTAATTTAACACTTACATTTATTTCCCGGGGTTTACACGAATTGATAGATTTTGTCGTTTCGGGGGCTACGAACGTCATTACACATTTTCAAAAATATTAAAAAAAAAAAGAGTTCCGGCGGACCGGACCGGACCGGACCGTACGTGGTCAATTACGCCCGTGTCCCTCAGCGTAAAACGCTATTTTGTCTTATTATCGGGGACGAAATTGGTAAAACACTGTTCATAAGCGGAAAAAACAAAAAAAAAAGGGTGGACGTGCACCCGCGACGCACGGAGGACAAAGCTCGCGTCCACAGTGAAAGCAGAGTGCGTGAACAGTGTTTGAACAGTGTTTTCCGTTTTTATTTAGGTATTTGTTAATACCTTTATAAATTTATTCATTGTCTCTGACAACCTAATAAACAACTCGAACTTGAAAAACATCTAGCATGAAGATTTACCTTCCTCAAAAATGGAGGAAAAATAAAACTAGACAAATTATTTATGGTATTAAAATCAATATCAATGATAATTCTCTTTACACCGGATTTCAACAATTTTATCTCATAAAAAATAAATTAAAATGAGATTTAACAACACCATGATTAACTATTTTTTTGATTTTGGAGTCAATATCAACTCTTTCTATGCCAAAGTCCAGAGACTGTCTGCAAATAAAATTGAAAAAAAAGAAGATAAAATTTGATTTTAAAATTACATTTCTAACAACTAAAGGAACTGACCATTTAGTAATTGACAAGAACCGGTAGCAAAAGGAACTTTTCTTATGAATTTCTAAGTTTACATCTATTTTACCCTTTTATCTATTTTGATTCTCTTTTTTTTAATCTCAACTTTTATTATAAATCTAAAGCAACCGGGTTTTAATTTGGCTTTGAAAACACTGAATCAAGGAAGGGAAGGAAATGTTTAAGGATCAAAATAAAATATTACAAAACATGCATTATTTCAATCCAGGGGAAAACAAAGACAATGAAATGGTATCCCCTCTCTGATTATTATTCCATGTAAAACGGTTCCCATAACAGCTAATGTCGTGGAGGTTACAGTCAGTCCAACTAAACTTAGAGCTTATCAACAAAAAATGCCTATCTGTACGAACATAATTTATTATGGACAATCAAACCACATTGATTTTGACAGGGAATACTGCAAAATCGAAAAGCATTATATTGATAAAAACAAACGCAGTGAAACAAGAACACAAAAATACATAGAACTTCAGATTCTCTACCACTTCAAGAAATTCTAGATGAAAATTATAACTCCCGGGAACATAAATCCCTGCCAAAAGTTAAACGACTTGCCAAAATTTAAACTTAAAGAAGCCAGGAAAAGATCTAAGATCCGATATTTTGGGATTTGTTAAGGATGACTCCTTCATATTTGACCTGGAACCATTTCATCGCATCATCCTTTGTAACTCTCTGGTGAATGCCAACACGTGACTTGCACCTGCGACGACGACCAACACGGTACCCAGGACGTTCCAAAACAACATAGAAGTCCATGCCGTAAATACCAGTGGAAGGGTCATACCTGAGAAGGGATGATAAGACATTATGCTGAGCATACAGCACAGTACAAGGTCAAGTTATTCAAAAATAAAAATCCCGGTCCAGCGGATGTGACCACCTAGTAGAATTACAAGGTTTATACCAGTGCAAGATAAAAGAAGCCAGGCATAAATAACTGTGTTGCAAGATGGTAGTTAGGTATCACCATATTTTCCCTTCACAGATGCCTCTGTGGACAGGGAAGAAAAAATTCCAAAACCAACAATCACTAAAAATTTGGAATAGCTTGAGCCTTGAGTGCTGCAACTCAAAAAATGTTTATCTTCAAGATCAATATACCATCGTCATTCCAACATCAAAAAGTCCAAATGATGACCTGAGCATCAGGATAAGATCAGTTTCTCCTTCAGTGTATATGCACAATAAAAGACCTCTCCAAAATCCATTTTAGTCTCGACTTGCAAAATCATATTTAAACACGAGTAAAAAAATAACCTAACCTAGAGCAATGTGGACATTGAAAAAAGGTAATCCACAAACAAAGCTAACCATGCTTCATGCGCCCTGGTTAAAGCATTACATAAACCCCACTTCAGCAACTAGTGGCACCATCTAAACCACAGGTATTATAGCCTAAACCTTCAAAATTGCAGTGTTCAAGCCTCATATTCAACTGAGGTCACACGCAATACTAATACAATTCAAAGAGAGAGAAATACAAGACACCCATCATGCAAGCTTTTACAACAAGTAAACATAAATACAAGGGGAAAAGACTCACTTGATTCCAAGATCAATGTGCTCCTGAATACCGAAACCAAAGCAACCAGTGTCACTGAAGTTCCTCCTCAAAAGCTCATACTCCTTCACCTTGAACCCGCTCTCAAGCAGCTGCATAGCTTTGTCTCCCCTCACAGTCACATAGCAAGCAATCTTCTCATTGCGCCTAATCCCAAAAGATCTAACAGTATACCTAGCTGCTCATTAAAAACAAATCAACAACTAAAACAAAATCACTTTAAAAAGAGAGAGAGATGGAATGACACATACCTTTTGAGAACACCGGGGTTTGCCCACTGAGTTGTTCGAGCACCTTGGCGGCACGAGTGAGCCGGTCTCCGTTTTCACCGACGGAGATGTTGAGGACCAACTTCTGGACCTTGATTTCTCTCATTGGGTTTGATAGCAAGCAATCTTCTGAGCCATGTAAGTAGAATCATCCACCATTCACACACATTATATAAAGCTTTATACAGATATTTGCGAGCCCTTCACTACTGTGAATTCACTTTGGATAAATTTATAGGCATGGAGAAACTAGAGGGAAGGGACTGCTCAAGATATTATAGATCCCGTTTTGAGTAGTGGCTTAGCAACAGAAATGAAGAGATGTATCCACATCGGGTTACTATGCGGTCAAGAAAATGCAGCTGACAGGCCGACAATGGCTTCAGTAGTTCAAATGCTAAGCAACTCTTCCCTCACATTGCAAATACCTTCTCAACCTGCATTTTTTATGAGCAATCAATCAGATATGTCATCCTCACTGGGGCTGAATTCAAGGGTGACTGATCAGTCCTCGCTATCTATCTGAATCTGAACGTATCCCTTTATCCATAAACAATATTTCAATTTCTAAGTTGTATCCTAGATAATTTAAATGGGTTTTGTGGTTTCAGTTAGTCATTTGAATGTTTGGATTGAGATAAATATTTTACATCGCATCAATGTTTTAATTACCTTTGAATATCATCACCTCTACTTTTTCTAATTAAATTAACTCAAATTTAATTAATCACTTTTAAGTCTCAATTGAGAATGATTTTTTTTTCTTATGTATGTTTTCCAGTTCATATTTTTTTAGTCATCAGTGATATTGTTGAATGATAAGGAGATCCTAGCGCATGACTGTGCGTTTTATACATCAATTTTATGACAACTTCTTATTATTTGTACATAACTAGATT
Source organism: Salix caprea (assembly GCA_964035475.1). NCBI lineage: Eukaryota > Viridiplantae > Streptophyta > Magnoliopsida > Malpighiales > Salicaceae > Salix > Salix caprea. The sequence goes on from OZ037749.1 coordinate 13,522,244, forward strand.
ATGAAACATTTTTCTTTTTCAATGGTCTTTATTATTGTTATAAAAAGATGGCATTTGGGTTATTTTTTAAAATTAAAAAATAATAATTAAAGGAGCCAAATGTTATGAGAACCTAAAATTTTACTTCAGAATTACTTTATTTCCCCATCTCTATCTCTTTAACTAAATATTTTATATCTCTTCTACATTTACTCTTTCGATAAAAGACACTAACTAAACCTAGCAAAAAACATATCTATCCTTATGTTATAAATCTTATACTATATACTCAAAATTTAAATACTAAGCCCAAATTATTCATAACCCTACAAAAGATTCGTGTCTCTCTAAAACCTTCTACCTTTTATGTACCAGTTTCCGCTGACCTTGAACATGTCATATCTACCTAGAAATGCAAGTGATTATAGATCTCAATTAAAAATTAAAAGAGTTATACACTAATTGATTAATGAAAATATTGGTGTTCATCTTTAATGGTAGTGCCTCTCATTTTATTGATAGATAAACTGGTGAATAGACTAGAAATAAACATTGATTAAGAAATAAGATATCTGACTCGCATTGAATGTTGTGTGCGTTTGCACTGTCGACCATTGGTTAGAAAAGTTGCACAAACCTTGTATAAAAATATGCACTTATAAAAAATATATTATAAAATGTAACAGTTAATCATAAAAAAATATTATGTGCGTGGGAAGAGAGGAATGAATATAGTTGGGTTGAGTTTAGACCTATAAATGTATCAAATTTTATTTTTCATATTTTATAAATTATAAACTATGACTTGTTTAATATTTTTTTGAATCCTAACAAGTCTGATATATCAGTTTATAATTAATTTTTAAAAGACTATTATAGATTTTTTTAGGGTTAAACATATAATTCTTCTACCATCCAAAAAAATATGGAGTCTTCGGTCTTTCATCCACAATTTCTGTTTTCAACTGGTTAGAGTTAATAATAGAAAAGGGCATTATAATAAACCTTTAAAATATCATTTATGTTGTAAAACTTATTTCAAAAGACCTTATCCCATAATGAAAAATACAACTTACCTTTTTGTATGCGAAAAGTATATGTATAGAACTTGTAGACCACATTGAAAAAATAAGATTATCATCGAGTGTTTATATACTAAACCTTGAAATGAAATAGTAACAAATAAAGAAAAGATAATGGTCTCACGGTATAAGGTTGAACCAAGCAAAAGAAAACCTTTTGATTCCCCCCTGCACCCGAGACAACACCTTGGTTTTTTGTTTTTATCTTCAACATTAATTTATATTTGATAACCCTTAAACTAAAATCATATATTTCAAACACTTAAGAAAATTAATAGCCACAACTATTTAATTTCCCATATCTATATTTTAGTGACCGTTGTAACAACCCTTAATTAACTGTTTGTCTTCGTGTAACTTTGTACTCATGTTTATTTTTAGGGTTCATATTTTCTATCTACTAATTTATTGAATTGATTAATATATTTTGAAAATAGTGTTTTATAATATTCTTGAATTTCAAAAGTTATTATGTAGGAAATACATATGGCACACTTCAAAAAATAATCAAAATAATAAAATTAAGTAAGATTTAAATCCAGTTCTATTAGATTAAAGATGGTACATGAAAACAGAGAAAGAAATTAATTATATTTATTTTACAATAAATCAAGTAATCACGAACCAGTATCACAATCACGAAAGGTAGGCTAACTTCTTTTTCTATACTGAAATTGTTTCACTTGTTTCACGGCTTCCAGCTCCAGCTTCTGTAATTTCTATCTTTAACATGGTTGTGCTTGGCAGGGAAGGAGAATACTACTTCTCGGACAATTATTGTTATTCTCACCATTTTTCGTTTTAGGAAGCCAAAGCAAGAGGTTTAATGTAAGGTATTGCTCATTGGTTCTTACAATTTAAACAGCTTGGGTTCATTAACACGAATCAAATTCACTAGATAATTTGTTTTTCTTCCAAACATTTTTTTTGTTTGAATTCGAGGAAATCTCACCCCTCGAAAAACACATTTTGTGGGCTCAGGTAAGCGAGTAAAACCTCGGTTGTCCCAGGTTCTTACAAGAAATATATGTTCTAACTTGAACTCGAGATCTGTTGTACAGATCCAAAGCTCTTTGTCACCACGTCACGTCCCATAGAGGGACTTTCTTCCAAACATCCTACAAACAAAACATTAACAACTTGCATTTTGTGAAGATTTCGATGAAAATGGTAGCAAAAGATGCTGGGAAATCATATTTGCCACCATTGAACTAGCAACAAACAACTTCTCCGATGATAATAAGCTTGGACAAGGTGGTTTTGGTGTTGTTTACAAGGAACTTTATTATAAAACGAGTACATAACAAATGGTATCGAATTGTTTTTATAAAAAATCAGATCAATTTTCCTAATTTATTAAACTGGGGTTCTGCTTGGAAGGAACAGAAAAGCTTCTAGCCTATGGGTTTGTGCCTAATTCAAGTCTCGGTCAATTTATACATGGTAATCCTGAATTCCATATTATCTTATAAATGTTAAATTCTATATACAAGTTTTCCAAAGTTTCTGAAGCTTTCATTTTATGAACATTTAGATCCAAACAAGTCATCCCAACTTAAGACTAACCCGCTATCGAGGAATGATATTTCAATTACTGAGTTCCATCCTTGATAATTTTCTCATTATATAGTAATGTCCTCCCGATCACTTTAATAAGTAGACGAGGCTACCATGTGAGGTGATGTTAATAGATGTTAGCTTACAAAAATCAAATTATCATTAGTTTGATGGGTTTGTTAAGTAATAATCAGAGTAAATATTATTGATCTTTTTTTTTAATAAATAAAAAGAAGAAATCAAGAGATTAAGCAACTCAAGACAATCAACAAATTATTTGAATTATCTAATCAAAGAAGATGATCAAGTATTTTGTATAGTTTATTTTATTTTATTTCCTTATAAGTCTTGTTGTATGACTATATAAATCTACATAAAAACTACAAAAAAATGGATAAATTTTACCAAATTGAGTTTTAGAAAGACCCAAAAATAAACGTTATTCAATAATCAACATTTCAAGTCGAAGACCTAGTCATCAAGAACAACATATTTGAATTCTATTTTGATTAAGTCTCCAATATTGATCAAGGTAAGAACACTACTAGACAAATCAAAATTAGTGATGGAATTTCTATGAAAAATATTTTCATCATTAATTTCATCAGTACTATTTTAGCAATGAGGCAAATTCCATCACTAATTTTTTACAAAACTAGTGATGAAAATTTATGTAACCTCCACTAAAAAAGATTTGTTTTTCTCCATTATGAATGACATATATATATATATATATAACTCTCTTCTAAATTATGACTGCTCTTTTTTCTCAAACAATATTGATATTATCATCAGAGGCTCCCTAAACTCAAATGAGAGGATCTTTTGCAGATATCAAACATGATGCATCAACCAACTCATCAAGGAAAGACAACTCAAATTACTAAACTAGGAGATTAAACAAACATATAAGATACCAATTTGGCCCAATAGCGCAAAGGATAAAATCAAACCTTATCAATGGTGTTTCATATAAGTTATTCAAATAATGAAATAAAGATAGATAAGTGGGAAGACGAGAATGAACCATTAATTTAATATTCAATAAATCCACAAGTTTATAAAGGTTAGAATTTAAAACTAGAGTTTTTATGATGAAAAGATGGTGTTTAATATGACATTAAAGTTACTTGTTAAAAAAGAAGATGATAAAAATGAAGAGTTAAAGAGTAGTAGATTTAATTAGTGTATGTTGTTAATCTCAACTCTTTTTTCACAATAGTGAAAAAATATCAAGTGGACATTCTTCAATCCATGCCTTCTCATTAAAAGAATACTCAAATTTAGTGTATCAAAGGAATCTGTTGCTCTATTAATTTCTTTTCAACATTAATGCCAATAAAAAATAAAATCAAAGTTCCTTGTTATTAGGACTAAGATCAAAATACTAAGTTTGGTTGAGAGTTGAGTTGTTTTGGTAATAGCATTAGTGTATTAACTTGCATTTCATTACGCGTCAGACTATTTAAGAAAAAACATAAAAAATATTAAGATTGTAGAAGTTTTTCAAGTGATGTCATTAAACTTGAACATCCAAATGACTAATAATAATAATGTGGTTTGGATTTTCAAAAATTGAGATAATAAAAAAACCCTAAAAAAATTAATTAAAACCAATTAGTCCTACAAATAACAAAACAAAACATATCATGAAAATCATATGCCTGAAATTTTTTTAGTATCGCATCTATTTTAAAAAAAAAACTGAGATAACAATATTTTTGTTCAACCTAGACTTCATGACTTAATTTGTCAAACTCGCGATTCAGGTCATGGAATCCAATATGTTTAATTAACCATTCTTTTAATTTACTTTTTACCTAAGTTTTGGATAAAAAAACAAGATAATTTTTTTTATTTTTTATATTGTTTTAAAAAAAACCTATAGGATGAAACTATAAGAGAAAAATTACAGAACAAATAATCTACAAAATGATTTTTTAAAAAAAAATATTAACTCGGTGATATACTAAAGCAATTCATGGTCAAGTCATGTCAACCTATTATACTATTGATCCAGATCATGAAAATAAAATTTGAACTAATTAATTTCATAGAAAGAATAGATCATAACATCAAAATAAACCAAATGTTTTAAAAAAATATTTTCTAGCTAACATTTTCTTTTAAAATATTCAAACAAAATATTGGATTGATCCTTATATTTTGGTTTAACTTGTCAAATATGCAACCACGCCATGAACTCAATTAAATTTAATTATTTATTACCTAAATATAAAATAACAATGTCTTAAGATAACAATAATAAAAGAAAAGTCAAAAAGTGTTTCTCATATGGCCTTAGTGGCCCAAACACATGGACCTAGTGGTGTAGTGTACTTGGGTTTTTCTTAAAAAATAAACAACTCGAACTTGAAAAACTTCTAGCATGAAGATTTACCTTCACAAAGGAAAAATAAAACTAGATAAATTATTTATGGTATTAAAATCAATATCAATGATAATTCTCTTTACACCGGATTTCAACAATTTTATCTCATAAAAAATAAATTAAAATGAGATTTAACAACACCATGATTAACTATTTTTTTTATGTTGGAGTCAATATCAACTCTTTCTATGCCAAAGTCCAGAGACTTTGTCTACAAATAAAATTGAAAAAAAAGAGATAAAATTTGATTTTAAAATTACATTTCTAACAACTAATGGAACTGACCATTTAGTAATTGACAAGAATAGGTAGCAAAAGGAACTTTTCTTATGAATTTCTAAGTTTACATCTACTTAACCCTTTTATTTATTTTGATTCTTTTTTTTTTAATCTCAACTTTTCTTATAAATCAAAAGCAACCGGGTTTTAATTTGGCTTTGAAAACACTAAATCAAGGAAGGGAAGGAAATGTTCAAGGATCAAAATAAAATATTACAAAACATGCATTATTTCAATCCAGGGGAAAACAAAGACAATGAAATGGTATCCCCTCTCTGATTATTATTCCATGTAAAACGGTTCCCATAACAGCTAATGTCGTGGAGGTTACAGTCAGTCCAACTAAACTTAGAGCTTATCAACAAAAAATGCCTATCTGTACGAACATAATTTATTATGGACAATCAAACCACATTGATTTTGATAGGGAATACTGCAAAATCGAAAAGCATTGTATTGATAAAAACAAAAGCAGTGAAACAAGAACACAAAAATACATAGAGCTTCAGATTCTCTACCACTTCAAGAAATTCTAGATGAAAATTATAACTCCCGGGAACATAAATCCCTGCCAAAAGTTAAACGACTTGCCAAAATTTAAACTTAAAGAAGCCAGGAAAAGATCTAAGATCCGATATTTTGGGATTTGTTAAGGATGACTCCTTCATATTTGACCTGGAACCATTTCATCGCATCATCCTTTGTAACTCTCTGATGAATGCCAACACGTGACTTGCACCTGCGACGACGACCAACACGGTACCCAGGACGTTCCAAAACAACATAGAAGTCCATGCCGTAAATACCAGTGGAAGGGTCATACCTGAGAAGGGATGATAAGACATGATGCTGAGCATACAACACAGTACCGGGTCAAGTTATTAAAAACTAAAAATCCCAGTCCAGCGGATGTGACCACCTAGTAGAATTACAAGGTTTATACCAGTGCAAGATAAAAGAAGCCAGGCATAGATAACTGTGTTGCAAGATGGTAGTTAGGTATCACCATGTTATCCCTTCACAGATGCCTCTGTGGACAGGGAAGAAAAAATTCCTAGACCAACAATCACTAAAAAATTGGAATAGCTTGAGCCTTGAGTGCTGCAACTTAAAAAATATTGTTTTTCTATATATATTTATATATATTTCACAAACCCTTGCAATGATATAGATATGCTTAGAACATTCATGAAATCATCAAAAAAGCAAAGGATTTGTGAAGGTTAAGAACAAAACACTTAAAAGAAATTTAAAAAATTGACTTTGATGATCAAGATTTTGTTATAGGATTTTCCTAAATAGCAGTAAACTTTTTAGAACACCTTGTAATTATAATACTCACACAACCTAAACAAACCCCAAAAAAAATACCAAAACATAAACTAGGATGAAAATTTATCAATAGCTAAAAATGGTCTCATCATTTTGGAAATGACAAGCGGTAGCCAAAACAGTCCAACCATTTTAAGAAATGGTCAGAATGTTTCTCAAACTAGTCTAATAGTTTCTTAAAATATCTAGTCTATTTCGGGAAAATTTCCAGAAACTCTTTAGGTTCTTTAAAATGGCCTGACCAATTTTAAAAGGGTCTCACAAATTCTCAAAAAAGTTTAACTTATTCTAAAAAGGTCTAATTGATTCTTAAAAGGTCTAACCAATTCTAAAATAGTCTAATTAATAATGCTAACAAGAAGAAAATTATCTAATGACTAGTTTGATTTAATCGTTGGCCAATTTAAAAGTGTAATTATGTTTCAGAATTAATTTAGGGTCCAATTGAAGGATTTAATTAAGTTCAAGGACTTAATTATACTTCAAATTGGTCAAATTAATTTTATTAAGGGCTTAATCGATGGAAAATCAAGTTCTTGAGCTTAATTCGGGTTCAATTGAGAAGATGGGAGTTTTCATAAATCAAATCGAATTTTTTCAAAGCCAATTGTGCAAATTCAGGGGCCAATTTGAAGAGAATTGAGAGTTTAACGATCAATTAAAGGTCAAATCACACAAATCAGAAACCAATGACCAAAATAAAAAAGGTGCACAAAATTAAGGTTGTTGTTAAAATTCTAACGGTGATACAATTGCACAAAATTAAAAATTTAAAGCTAATTAGGGTGCGATTAGAATAATTATAAATTAAGGGACCAAATCACATTTTGACCTTATACTAAATCCTCTGCAGATGTGACTGCATTGTTCAGTCACCTAAACAGTGCAAGCACGTTGCTGCAAGTGAAGAGACAACCCTTCACTGCACACAATGGGCAACTGAAAGGTTTCCTACTTTTGCCTATAAATTGCCTGCATGCAAAGGAACAAGGGGGGAGGGGGGAGGGGGGATTTACATTGACGTAAGAAAACACAGATAGTGGGAGAGCAAAATATTTAGAGGAGAAAAGGCTTACAAAATAGGGGAGGTTGAGAACGGGGGGGAACAAAGGCGGAGACTAAGAAAAAAAATTGACAGAGACACGGGGGAAGTTTACAGGGGGAACGACAGGGAATCAGACAGTTATGAAAAATAACCAACAACCACATTATCTTCCTAGCTTCGGCGACAACAACTCTCTCTCTCTCTATCTCAAGAGGCAACAACCCTCTCTCTCCCCCCTCCAGCCAGCCTCCCTCTGCAACATCATCTCTCTCTCTCTCTCTCTCTCTCTCTCAAAAACCAGTTGCAACCGTCTCTCTCCTTCAACAGCAGCTCCCAGTGAGCACAACAGTTGTTCCATTGGCACCGTCAGTCTCTTCTCCATGCCAGCATCTCCACCAGCAGTTCCAAGACTCCTTCCTCAGCTCCAACGACGATAATAGCAGCAACCCCTACACAAAACCAATCAGCTTCCAACGCCCCCTCCGGCCACCACAAGCCACCATTTCTGACACCACTAACACAGGAAAAACCACCTCGCCCTCCTCTACCCAGCAATATTAGCAGGTAAGCCTCTCGTCACAGTCGACCGACTACCTTGTTACTGTTCTGTGGCACACCTAACTCTTGAATTTCAGTATTTAAGGATGGAGGCCTGGCTACAACCTCTTTGGTAGACTAAAATGGTGCTTCATTTAGGCAACTATCATTAATCATTATGAGATTAAATGAGGATAGTTCAATTTTATTTTTTATTTTTTATTTTTTAAATGCATAGTGTAAGGATTGTATTTTCCTTTAAACTATTTTAAAAATAAAAGGTTGATCACGGACAATTCTATATTTTTATATTACCCTTACAAAATTATATTATATTTATCTTTTATAAGTATAGTGTAAAAACTGTAATACCCTTACAAAAAGTTGTATTTAAAAGTTTGATGGGGCAGTCTAACTGTTTTACATTTTAATAACATAGTGTGAAGACTATATCAAACTATTCAGTATTTTCAAACTATTTTTTTAGTTATTTACAAGTTGACTAGTGTTGATTTGGTCTCTTGATTTTCAAAACAATTGTCTAGTGAGTGGGTGTTGCTCATGCCTTCTACACAGCACATGTGCGGGGTTGCTCCAAGTCTAAGCACCATCTTCTAATGAATACTAGACTTTTTTTTATATCTAATACGGCTTAACAATTAGAATAGTATAAGAAACTCAAGGAGCCAGAAATATTATTAACAAAACTAAATTTACAATCAAAATCCAACAGAATAAACCCCGAATAAAAAGAATTATGATGGTAAAGATTTTGCGATTTGCACAGCAGGTTCCGAGTTCGAGTCAAAACATGCATTTCTTGTAAGAACTTGGAATAGACAGAATTTTTCTCGCTCACCTGATCTATAAAATATATTTTTCAAAAATAAAAATTTCTCGAATCCAATAAAAAGTGATAAAATAACATTGATACTAGGAAAATGATAAGTTAGCAACGAAAGGAAAAAGAATACACGATCATTCGTAGAAATTACACTGCTATAACATTTCTATAAGGCACTTAAAGTCTTTTTTTTAATTAATGCCTCATCTCTAGTGTCATAATCTTACCAGTCTTTCCTAGCCGTGTGTGAGGCGATGAAAGAAAAAAAAGACAGATTTATAGCACTATTGTATTAAAGGTCCACTAGCTGCTTTTGTCAAATGTTTAGAATTTATGAACTTTGGATTGCTATTGAATTTGTCAATACCGTTCCGTTTAAAACGGTCGGAACGTTCCGTGCCATTGAAAAAACTGAGACAAAATAGCGTCGTTTTCATCTCAGTTTTAATTCTAGTCCGTTGCGGAAATTCCGGCCAAATTCCGATTGGAACATCTCGGTACCGTTCCGAGTGTACCGTTCCGGTCTTAAAATCCTCTTTATTTTGATTAATTTGTGATTGTATTTCTAATTTTGAGATTATGTTTGTTTGACTTTGTGTTTGTATTATATAATTTAAAATTAATTTATCTTGAATTTTAATTATGCTTGTTAAATATATATATATATAAAACTAATTATATATGAACAGTACAATCCCGAAGTAGCACGCCGAAATACTTCAAAACTGAAATATTCTGTACTAATAAAAAAATCAAAACAACGATTAGAATGTTATTGACAACTACAGGGGGGGTTTCCAAGATGCCAATCCTCGTCAAGGTATCGAGAGCCATATATTTTATGGTAAATTCAAAGTGGGGGTCCTTGATTAGATAAATAAGGTTTTCCAAGTTGCCAATCCTCGTCAAGGTACCGAGAGCCATATATTTTATGGTCATTGATTAGATAAATAAGAAAACAGTTTCATTACAAATAATAATAAATATAAGGCTGTCATACCACTTCACCATGAACGCAAGCACGGTGCCAATGGATTCTTCAAAACTAGTGCTTCTACTTTCGTTCTTATACATCCTTCTACTCCAGCCTTCCCTCAACGCTGCTCAGCCGGACTTCACTAATTATTACTGTAACTGGAACAATGTCAGTAACAGGAACTACACACCTGATAGCAACTTCCATAGAAACCTCAACAGAGTTCTGTCCTCCATAGCATCCGCCACTCAGATTGACTACGGATTTTACAATCTATCCGCCGGCGAGGTTCCCGACCGTGTAAATGCATTTGCACTGTGTAGAGGAGACGTTGCAGTTGATGTTTGTAGAAGTTGCGTGAATAACTCTGCTCGAAAGATCTTAGAGGTTTGTCCAAACACGATGGATGTTTTTGGAGTTTACGAACTGTTGTAATGGGAGCTAGACTCACAAATCCAAGCTGCAATTTGAGGTGGGATATTGTGAAATTTTTTAGTGGTACGCTAGAGATATTATCGCCGCCGCCACAAATATTATCACCCACAACTCTTCCCGCACCATCACAGGGTAGGAATGTTATTACCCCCCTCCCGCACTTTGCTTTTGATGTTTTCATATAGAAATCATTCATACGAATTAGAATTAGTAAGAAAAAAAACTACATGTGTTTTTACCGTGTTTAATCAATTAATATTAAAAGTAGAGTAAATATTAATTAATATTAAAAAGTAGAGTGAGCTACAATAACCTTCTTGACATAATAAAAAATTAAAGATTTAAAAAAACTTTTTTTTTTATATTTAAAAACATATTACATAAGCTTTATCCAAAATGCATTTGAAAAGATATTAAAATTAACACAATGAAGAAAGAATATAAAAAAATGGGACTTGGTTACTTTATTAGTTCATCAGCAATATTAATTTCAGTCATTTTTTATTTTCTTATTTTTCTCTACTTTTGGAATTTTTTTATTTAATATTTTTTAAACAATAATTAAATATATTTTGGATACAATCTTCAAAATTTTAATTTTTTTCTATAATTTTGTACTAGGAGTTACTGTAATTTAGCCTTCAAAATCTATTTATTATTTTTTATGGTTTATATTATGGAATGTGATAGAACTTGAATCTATTCTCTTAAAAGAAATAAAAATTAGCTATAGATAAGCTTTTGCGAGCCACGAAGGCAACTTTGCTTTAGGTCATAAGGCCATAATCATTGGGATTGTCCACATTCAGAACTCAATAGTCTTCACTCAAGTTTTTAAAATATTTAGAGGCACATTGGTAATTCATGCAGGAAAGAAGAGTAATACAGCAGTACAGATCATTGTCATTACTATTGTCCCAACTGTCGGTGTTATGATACTCGTCATCTGCATCTGCCTATTCATAAGAACAAGAAAGCAAAGGGAAAAGGAAAGAGTTGAAAGTAAGATAGTATTTGGTTGTTGAATTGCTTTGAAATAGTTTTTATTTTTTATTTTAAATATGTATATATAATTATATTTACCTAAATACAATTTAATTATGTTCGTCCTTAATTTTCAATGCAATCATGTTTACGTGTATGCTAACTTGTTTAACTTTTGAAGTTGCGAACAACATAGAAGGTGCAGAATCACTGCAATTCGCATTTAGCACCATTCAAGATGCAACGGAGGACTTTTCGGAGAAAAATAAGCTGGGACAAGGTGGATTTGGTGTTGTTTACAAGGTAGTAAAGGATATACTGTTACTATTACATATAGTTAAATCGCAATGCTTCAGATGATTTAGGGATTAATGAATTGATATGATTTCAGGGAGTACTTCCTAACGGACAAGAGATTGCTGTGAAAAGACTTTCTAAGGATTCAGGGCAAGGAGATTTAGAATTCAAAAATGAAGTCCTACTACTGGCAAAGCTCCAACACCGGAATTTAGTCAAGCTTCTAGGTTTCTGCCTGGAAGGAATTGAAAGGCTTCTTATCTATGAATTTGTGCCTAATTCGAGCCTTGATCATTTCATATTTGGTAAAGCTAGGAACCACCTAATTTATAGTTGTATTACATGCAATTGTGTCTCCTTCAAAATAGGAAGTACAAATGAATATTTCCTTGTACTCTTTACTTACTTAAGCCATACGAATCCTTGAAATGTAGATCCAACCAAGCATGTGCAATTGAATTGGGAAAGACGTTACAAGATAATTAGAGGAATTGCTCGAGGGCTTCTTTACCTTCACGAGGATTCTCGACTTCGAATCATTCATCGTGACCTCAAAGCCAGCAACATTCTGTTAGATGAAGAGATGAATCCGAAAATTTCTGATTTTGGCACGGCGAGGCTGTTTGTAGTGGACCAAACTCAAGGCAACACAAGTACAATTGTGGGAACCTGGTAAGTATCTGAACATGATAATTACCATTTATTAAGCTCATCTTTTATTGCATTGTATCAAATAACATAAAATGAAAAATCCCAACAATATAAATGATGTTAAACATTCTCAATGTTGTCGAATCTAATAATTTGGAACTTTTTGTTGATGATAAACAGTGGCTATATGGCTCCAGAGTATGCACTACAAGGAAACTTCTCGGTCAAGTTAGACGTATTTAGTTTCGGCGTGCTAGTTTTGGAGATTGTGACTGGTAAAAAAAATAGTTTTCGCAATAGAGATCACATAAAGCACCTTCTAAGCCATGTAAGTAGAACCGTCCACCATTCACTCACATTATATAAAGCTTTATACGTACGGATATTTGTTAGCCCTTCAATACTGTGAATTCACTTTGGATAAATTTTGTAGGCATGGAGAAACTGGAGGGAAGGGACTGCTCAAGATATTATAGATCCCGTTTTGAGTAGTGGCTCAGCAACAGAAATGATGAGATGTATCCACATCGGGTTACTATGCGTTCAAGAAAATGCAGCTAACAGGCCGACAATGGCTTCAGTAGTTCTTATGCTAAACAGCTCTTCCCTCACATTGCAAATACTTTCTCAACCTGCATTTTTTATGAGCAATCAATCAGATATGTCATCCTCATTAGGGCAGAATTCAAGGGTAACTGATCAGTCCTCGCTATCTAAATCTGAACATATCCCTTTGTCTAGAAACGATGTTTTAATTTCTGAGTTGTATCCTAGATAATTTAAATAAGTTTTGTGGTTTTAGTCAGTCATTTGAATGTTTGGATTGAGATAAATATTTTACATAACATCAATGTTTTAATTACCTTTGAATATCATCACCTCTCTTTTTTCTAATTAAATTAACTCAATTTTAATTAATCACTTTTAATGTCTCAATTGAGAATGATTTTTTTTTGGTATATTTTCCGGTTCATATTTTCTTAGTCATCATTGATATTGTTGAATGATAAGGAGATCCCAGCACGTGATTGTGCATTTTGTACATCAATTTTATGACAACTTCTTATTATTCATACATGACTAGATTATGAAACATTTTACTTTTTGAATGGTCTATATTATTGTTATAAAAAAATGGCATTTGGGTTATTTTTTAAAATTAAAAAATAATAATTAATAGAGACAATTATGTTATGAGAACTTACTTCAGAATTACTTTATTTCCCCATCTCTATCTCTTTTACTAAATATTTTATATCTCTTCTACATTTACTCTTACGTTAAAAGACACTAACTAGACCTAGCAAAAAACATATCTAGCCTTATGTTATAAATCTCATACTATATACTTACAATTTAAATACTAAGTCCAAACTATTCATAACCCTATATCCGCGTCTCTCTAAAAGAAACCCAAAGAATAGACATTTTGTGCCTTTAATCTAGTGGGTTGTCGTGAATTGTCATCGCCTTATATAGCCCTAAAATCTCTCTTTTCCCTCTCTCCAAAACCTTCTACCTTTTATGTACCAGTTTCTGGTGACCTTGAACCTGTAATATCTACCTAGAAATGCAAGTAATTATAGATCTCAATTAAAAATTAAAAGAGTTATACACTAATTGATTAATGAAAATATTGGTGTTCATCTTTAACTGTAGTGCCTCTCATTTTATTGATAGATAAACTGGTGAATAGACTAGAAATAAACATTGATTAAGAAATAAGATATCTGACTCGCATTGAATATTGTGTGTGTTTGCACTGTCGACCATTCGTTAGAAAAGTTGCACAAACCTTGTATAAAATATATGCACTTATAAATAATATTATAAAATATAACAGTTAATCATAAAAAAAATATTATATGAGTGGGAAGAAAGGAATAAAAGTTTTCATGAATATAGCTAGGTTGAGTTTTGACCTATAAATGTATCAAATTTTATTTTTGATATTTTATAAATTGTAAACTTGACCCATTCAATATTTTTTTGAATCCTAACAAGTCTGATATATCAGTTTATAATTATTTTTTTTAAAGACTAGTATAGATTTTTATAAGTTTAGATGAAGAGTTTAGACAATCTGTGAAATTAGGGAACAATTCGAGAATGGGTGTGATGGGCGGGGGGAATGTTAGGATGGAAGTGGATGGCTTAATACAAGTTATTATGCATGAGTATTACATTCCTGAATTAAAAAACAACCTGCTTAGTATTGGACAATTACAGGAGAGGGGGTTAGCCATACTGATTAGGGATGACATGTGTAAATTGTTTCATCCTACTAAAGGATTGATAATGAGAAGTAAGATGTCTACAAATAGGTTGTTTGTAGTACTAGCTACTGTAACACATAGGGAAGATACATGCTTTAAAACTGTTATTGAAGAAGAAGCTCAGTTGTGGAACTGCCGATATGGCCACCTGAGCTATAAAGGGTTAAAAACCCTATACCATAAGAAGATGGTAAAGGGATTGCCTCTGCTGAAGGCTCCAACCAAACTGTGTGAAGGGTGCTTAATGGGGAAACAACACAGAGACCCATTTCCCAAACAAACACGGTGGAGAGCCACTCAAAAACTACAGCTCATCCATGCAGACATATGTGGCCCCGTGACCCCAGCCTCCAACAGCAGAAAGAGGTATCTGATAATATTCATTGGTGATCTCACAAGGAAGGTGTGGGTGTATTTCTTATCAGAAAAGTCAGAAGCTCTAATCACCTTCAAGAACTTCAAGACTTTGGTAGAAAAAGAAATAGGAGAAAATATTTGTGGATTGAGGACGGACAGAGGAGGAGAATTCACATTTGTGGAATTTAATGAATTCTGCAAAGTGAAAGGCATTAGCAGGCAGCTCACAGCCTCCTACACACCCCAGCATAACAGAGTGGCAGAGAGAAAGAATAGAGCCATTATGAACTCAGCAAGGAGCATGTTAATTGAAAGGAAGATTCCCAGAGATTTCTGGCTTGAGGCAATTAACTGGACTGTGTACCTGTAAAATCGAAGTCCCACCTTGGCAGTGCAGGACAAAACCCCTGAAGAAGCATGGAAGAATCAAACACCTTCAGTAGAACATCTGAAGGTGTTTGAGTGTGTTGGGTATGTACATAACACAGATCAGAAGAGGAAGAAATTGGATGTGAAGAGTACAAAATGTGTGCATTTAAGACTGAGCAAAGAATCAAAAGCCTATTGAATGTACAACCCAATTACAAAGAAGATCCTAGTAAGCATGGATGTGGTGTTTGATGAAAACTCAAGTTGAGGAATGGAACAACACTGAAACAAAAACAAGGGGAAGTGTACTGGAATGGGGAGATAAAGGAACAGCAGAGACTGATGACAGTGTTGAAAGTGCCACATCTGCTGATGAGTTGGCAGAAGCCTCTGAATCTGCTTATGGGGTGGTTGAAGCCTCTGAAGCAGAGAATATTGAAGCAGAGACTGGGGATGCTGAGGACCATGAAGAGCCCCAAGGAGACTCAAGAAATCAGAATAATGTAAATATCAACAGAACACAAGGAAGGATGAGTAGAAGACCAATATGGATGCAGGACCATGTAACTAGGGAGGGTCTGTCTGAGGATGATGAAATACAGGAGCTAGTCATGTATACTGAAACAGGGGAGCCAAGAACCTATGAAGAGGCAGCAGGGAACCCACATGGAAGAAAGTAATGGAGAATGAAATCCAAGCCATTGAGAAAAACAAAACCTGGGTCTTGTCTGATCTCCCAACTGGAGCAAAGGCCATAGGGGTAAAGTGGATATAAAATTTAAAGTTGAATGAAAAAGGAGAAATTGACAAGCACAAGGCAAGATTGGTGGCCTTGGGATATGCTCAGAAACAGGGCATTGACTACAAAGAGGTGTTTGCCCCAGTTGCAAGGTGGGACACAATCAGAATGATTCTGTCAGTGGCTGCCCATAACCACTAGTGTGTATCAGCTGGACGTGAAGAGTGCTTTCTTACATGGCAAGCTGGAAGAAGATGTATATGTTCAACAGCCGAAGGGATTTGTGAAGGAAGGAGAAGTAGAAAAGGTACTCAAGCTTCGAAAGGCTCTATATGGTTTGAAGCAAGCCTCTAAGGCTTGGTTTAGTAGGATAGAAGCTTATTTTGACCAGGAAGGATTTGAAAAGTGTCCTAGTGAACACACTTTGTTCACAAAGACACTTAAGGAAGGGAAAGTGCTGATTGTGAGCATATACGTGGATGACCTGATATTTACAGGGAATGATGATGGGTTAATTACTGAATTAAAGGCATCAATGAAGAACGAATTTGATGTGACAGACTTGGAAAAGATGAAATACTTTCTAGGTGATGAGGTGGTTCAAAACAGTGAGGGCATTTTCATCTGCCAAAGGAAATATGCACAGGAGATATTGTCCAAATTTGGAATGGAAAACAGCAATTCCACTAAGACACCTATGGTTCCAAGATGCAAACTATCAAAAGATGAAGAAGGGGAAAAGGTTGATCCAACACAATATAAACAAATAATTGGTAGTTTGATGTACCTAACTGTATCCAGGCCAGACCTAATGTATGTGGTGAGTCTGGTAAGTAGGTTTATGGAGAAACCCACAGAGTTGCATATGGCAGCAGTGAAAAGGGTTTTGAGGTATGTGAGGGGACTACAGAACTGGGAATTCATTACAAGAAGAGGGGAGGAGGTGATGGACTCATTGCATATTCGGACAGCGATTATGCAGGTGACTTGAATGATCGTAGAAGTACTTCGGGATATGTGTTTGCAATGAGTTCAGGAGCAGTTGCTTGGAGTTCAAAGAAACAGGCAATTGTAACACTCTCAACAACTGAGGCTGAATTTATCTCAGCAGCATTGTGTGCTTGCCAAGCTATATGGATGCAGAGAGTCTTGAGTCATTTGAAGTGGAATCAAAAGGGGTGTGATCTATTGTGATAATAGTTCTACAATAAAACTGTCTAAGAATCCTGTTATGCATGGAAGGAGCAAGCATATAGACATCAGATATCATTTCTTGCGAGATTTATCAAATGATAGGGTTGTGGAGCTCAAATACTGTAGTTCATAAGAGCAGATTGCAGAGATCATGACTAAGCCTTTGAAGTTGGATGCATTTGTCAAGCTAAGGAAGCAACTGGGAATATGTGAAGTTCCAAGGTCATAAAACTGATTGTTGATAGACATACAGTTTAGGAGAGGATATGTTGAGTTTGTTAATAGTCTGTTAATGTTGTTTATTGGCTGACTAATATGCAGTTAGGTAGTTTGTTAGTATGCAGTTACAATTGGTTAACTAGTTAACATACCAAAGTGTAATGTGCACAAGTATAAATAGGGACTGAATGTGAATAATACTGGGGTAGGGATTATATTGAATACAATATACAAGTTTAAACCCTGACAAATACTACTTCTCGGACAATTATTGTTACCACCGTCCCCACAGCTATCCTCCTGGCACCTATCATCCTCCTAGCAACAAACAACTTCTTTGATGATAATAAGCTTGGGCAAGGTGGTTTTGGTGCTGTTTACAAGGTACTTTATTATAATTAGTACAAAACAAACGGTATCGAATTGTTTTTATAAAAAATCAGATCAATTTTCCTAATTTATTATACTGGGGTTCTGTATGGAAGGAACATATAAGCTTCTAGTCTATGAGTTTGTGCCTGATTCAAGTCTCGGTCAATTTATACATGGTAATCCTGAATTCCATATTATCTTATAATTTTTTTTTCTCATCATTTTTTTTTATCAAGAACAATTCATGTTTGTAAGAGAATTATAACTTGTGTTTCATTTTATGAACGTTTAGATCCAAACAAGTCATCCCAGCTTAAGACTCACCTGCTATCAAGGTTGTCAAAATCGCGATTTTGACACGACACGGAAAGCCTTTCTGAAACTCGGATCGTAATATCGGATCGTAAAATCATAAGATCGTACCTGAATTTGTCCGTACAAAAATCATAAAATCACAGCTAAAATCGTGAGAGCAGAAAAATCGTAAAATCGTAAGTAAAATATTTCTGAATACAATACATCATAATTATGGACATAAAACTTTATTAGTTAAAGTTCATTCATGATTTAAAATAACTGCAAAATACATTACAAAACAATTATATCCATAAAATTTCATAAAATAAAAAGTAACAAATTTAAAACAAATCTTCAGCTGGCGTGCAATGTTAAACTAAAACCAGCCTCAGTTTCATCCCCCTCACTATGTCCTAGACTTGCATCAATAGCATCTCTATCAAAAGGATTATTAGTACTACCACTGGTGCTAACACCGATATTGGTAGTACTAGATCGAACTCCAACAATATTTAACCCTAAACTCCTTGAATTAGAAGTTTCAAAATCAACTTGAGTGGCTGGAGTACTCATCTCAACACCATAAAAAGTTTCTTCATCACTATCTACAAGATGGCCTTTTAATAGCTAACAAATTCTGGAGTGAACAAAGGAACAGGCCAAGATGAACAGATGGCAGAGAAAGACAGTTCAGTTAATTCCCATTTCTAGTTCAAAAGTTGGGAAAACTACCTGTTACAAAGTATTTTACCCCAAAGACTGAACTACATTAAACATCCAAATAAAGTTTTTACTGCTTAAGATATTAAAAACTTCTTATTTCTATCAATTCTTAGCAATAAACAAGTATGTGAAAATATTAACTAATGCTCAAACTTGAAAAATCTCACATTTTCAAAACAAACAGAGATGGTAACACATATTGAACACATAAATGCCTCCCTCAATCTTTCCCAGTCAAAAATTATGTTTACCCGACAGCCCAACAGACTTATTTTACAATGTTTACCTCACTGTATTCTCTCAAATTTATGCTAAAAATGCTAGGAATAATTTTTACGAGCTGCAAATGATAATAGTCTCATCTTTTGCAATGATAATAATTTTGCAATTAAGACAGTATATGAATTTTGTTATAAACGCATGCTTTGCTGATAATAGTCCACTATTAGGAAACAATATATGAATTTGAGTAAACTCTGCATCACTAAACTCTCATCTTCACCTTCCATGAACAAACACATAATTTTTCATTCATAATCAAACTCCAGGCACAAACCAAACCACATAATCAAATTCAACAGCAATCAAAACATACACCTAAAGAAATTCCAACACTGTCTTTGAAAACATATATCCCTTCAAAATTATAATCTTGCACTAACCTTTAAAAAAAAATTAAAGCTTGCACTAACCTAAAAAAATTAAAGCTTGCACTAACCTTTAATGGAGACGACGACAATGGCGATTTGGGGAAGACTGAAGAGAAGGATGAGAAGAATAGCTGGGGTCCTGGGGAGGAGATCGGCCGAAATGAGACCTGACGATTTGGGGGATTTTGTGCTGAGAAGAGAAGAGAAGATTTTGGGGGTGAGAGGTGATGATTTGGGGTTTTTTGCTGAGAAGAGAAGAGAAGATTTTGGGGTTTTCGGCTGAGAAGAGAAGAGAAGAGAGGATTTTGATTTGAGCTGCAAATGAAATATGTAAATGAAAGAAACGAAAAATTGAAAATGAAAGCTCAAAGCCCCGATCGAATACCTTGAACTCGTAAAATCGGACCGATTCGGTCCAATTTTACGAGTCAACCCGATTTTGACCGATTTTGACCGGTTTCGATTTTTCTTCCCGAGTTAACCAGTTTTATTGAGTTGACTCGCAAAATCGTACGATTTTGCGAGTCAACTCGTGTTTTTAATAACATTGCCTGCTATCGAGGAATGATATTTTAATTACTGAGTTCCATCCTCGATAATTTTCTCATTATATAGTAAATGAATGGGTTTTGTTGATGTTAAGGAAATAATAAAGTATATATTCTTGATAATAAAGTAATTAATAAAAGAAAAAAATCCAGACAATCACAAAATTATTTCAACCCATCTAATCTTAAAGATGATGAAATATTTTGTATAATCTGTTTTATACTCTTTTATTATATGTTTTGTGTACAACAATATAAGCTCTACACCAGTTGAATATAATATATATAATTAAATTATCAAATAATAGCATTATTTAAAAAAAATAAAAATATATACATTGCATTAGAGGAAATTGATCATATCTTACTCTAGATATTAATTTTTATTTTATCAGCAAGTCATGTCCTCCCTACCACTTTAATAAGTAGACGAGGCTACCATGTGAGGTGATGTTAATAGATGTTAGGTTACAAAAATCAAATTATCATTAGTTTGATGAGTCTGTTGAGTAATAATCAGAGTAAATATTATTGATCATTTTTTAATAAATAAAAAGAAGAAATCAAGAGATTAAGCAACTCAAGACAATCAACAAATTATTTGAATTATCTAATCAAAGAAGATGATCAAGTATTTTTTATAATTTATTTTATTTTATTTCCTTATAAGTCGTGTTGTATGGCGATATAAATCTACATAAAAACAAAATGGATAAATCTTACCAAATTGAGTTTTAGAAAGACCCAAAAATAAATGTTTTTCAATAATCAACATTTCAAGTCAAAGACCTAACATTTTTTTTTTAAATATTCAAACAAAATATTGGATTGATCCTTATATTTTGGTTGAACTCGTCAAATATGCAACCACGCCACGAACTCAATTAAATTTATTACCTAAATATAAAATAACAATGTTTTAAGTTAACAATAATAAAAAAGAAAAGTCAAAAAGTGTTTATCATGTGGCCCAAAAACATGGACCTAGTGGTGTAGTGTACTTGGATTTTAAAAAAAAAAAACTCTAGGACATAGGCTTTTTAACCCACCTCGTGCAACTGGACTTGATTTTATATTTTATTCTTGATTTTATTTTTTATTTTTTTCAGTGGCAAACAACATGTCTTCTATTTTTATTTGTTTTAAAAAAAATAAAAGATGACATGTCTATTGCTTAAAAAATTCTTCAGCCAAAAGGTAGTTAGAAAATCAAGATTTTTGTTTTTGCTAAAAAACATGTTTTTCAACCCAGTTTTTACCTAGAAAACAATACCTTTATAAATTTATTCATTGTCTCTGACAACCTAATAAACAACTCGAACTTGAAAAACTTCTAGCATGAAGATTTACCTTCCTCAAAAATGGAGGAAAAATAAAACTAGATAAATTATTTATGGTATTAAAATCAATATCAATGATAATTCTCTTTACACCGGATTTCAACAATTTTATCTCATAAAAAATAAATTAAAATAAAATTTAACAACACCATGATCAACTATTTTTTTTATGGTGGAGTCGATATCAACTCTTTCTGTGCCTATGTCCATAGACTATCTTTGTCTACAAATAAAATTGAAAAAAGAGATAAAATTTGATTTTAAAATTACATTTCTAACAACTAAAGGAACTGACCATTTAGTAATTGACAAGAATAGGGAGCAAAAAGAACTTTTCTTATGAATTTCCAAGTTTACATCTATTTTACCCTTTTATTTATTTTGATTCCTTTTTTTTTAATCTCAACTTTTCTTATAAATCAAAAGCAACCGGGTTTTAATTTGGCTTTGAAAACACTAAATCCAGGGGAAAACAAAGACAATGAAATGGTTTCCCCTCTCTGATTATTATTCCATGTAATTTATTGTTTGACCCACCAATAATGAGCATGTGAATTAGTATTCTAGTGTTTTTTTTGTTGGTATTGTCTTTCAAAAGTATGATTAAAAATGGGGTTGTAACCCATTATCTTTAAGTCCAATAAAATGTTAAGTCTCTTTAAATATGAGTATGGCTAGCTGCCACACTCATCATCTCTAAGCTCAATCAAGCATTAAGTTTCAAGCTTTGATAAGTCTGGCAATCTACTTGACTCATCAACGTTAAGTTCTTTTTTTTTTAGAATCTTAATTTTTTTTTCAAACATGAAACATGAACCATACCCCTTTCAATAAAGAAAGGGACCTTAGAGGCTATAAAATGAAAAACCACTTGCCCTTTGGAGCCCTTCCATTGAAGCATCTTCAATAAACTAATCTGCAAGGAAAACACCGCCCTCTTGTCAACTTTGGATTGCTATTGAACCTACGTAGAGAAGGGGGGGGGGGGGGGGGGGGTCCGTTTTCCAAGGTGCCAATCCTCGTCAAGGTACCGAGAGCCATATATTTTATGGTCAATTCAAAGGCTGTCATACCACTTCACCATGAACGCAAGCACGGTGCCAATGGATTCTTCAAAACTAGTGCTTCTACTTTCGTTGTTATACATCCTTCTACTCCAGCCTTCCCTCAACGCTGCTCAGCCGGACTTCACTAATTATGACTGTAACTGGAACTATGAAAGTAACTACACAGCTGATAGCAACTTCCATAGAAACCTCAACAGAGTTCTGTCCTCCATAGCATCCGCCACTCAGATTGACTACGGATTTTACAATCTATCCGCCGGCGAGGTTCCCGAACGTGTAAATGCATTTGCACTGTGTAGAGGAGACGTTGCAGTTGATGTTTGTCGAAGTTGCGTGAATAACTCTGCTCGAAAGATCTTAGAGGTTTGTCCAAACACGATGGATGTTTTTGGAGTTTACGAACTCTGTATGATACGATACTCGAACAGCTCTATGTTCGGTGATGTGGATGACGACTATTATTTCTCCGAGGGGCAAGGAAAGAATGTTGTGGATGTAACTCGATTCAATCAGGCAGTCCAAACATTATTTGCCAGACTTCGAGCCAGAGCTGCATCAGGGAACTCTTTCAAGAAGTTCGCATCTGGAAACCAAAGTGCTGGAGTTCAAACAGTATATGCTACCGCTCAATGCACTCCTGATTTATCCGAGGAGCAGTGCTCCGATTGCCTGCTTGGTCTGTTTGACTATATCAAGAAATGTTGTGATGGGAGCATTGGAGCTAGACTCACAAATCCAAGCTGCAATTTCAGGTGGGATATTGTAAAATTTTTTAGTGGTACGCTAGAGATATTATCGCCGCCGCCACAAATATTATCGCCGCCAACTCTTCCTGCATCATCACAAGGTAGGACTTGGATTGTTATTACCCCCCTCCCGCACTTTGCTTTTGATGTTTTCATATAGTAATTCAATTAATAGTTTACCCTGAAATCATTCATACGAATTAGAATTAGTAAGAAAAAAAAACTACATGTGTTTTTACCGTGTTTAATCAATTAATACTAAAAGTAGAGTAAATATTAATTAATATTAAAAAGTAGAGTGAGCTACAATAACCTTCTTGATATAATAAAAAATTAAAGATTTTAAAAAACTTTTTTTCATATTTAAAAACATATTACATAAGCTTTATTCAAAATGCATTTGAAAAGATATTAAAATTAACACAATGAAGAAAGAATATAAAAAAAAAATGGGACTTGGTTACTTTATTAGTTCATCAGCAATATTAATTTCAGTCATTTTTTATTTTCTTATTTTTCTCTACTTTTGGAATTTTTTTATTTAATATTTTTTAAACAATAATTAAATATATTTTGGATACAATCTTCAAAATTTTATTTTTTTTATAATTTTGTGCTAGGAGTTACTGTAATTTAGCCTTCAAAATCTATTTACTATTTTTTATGGTTTATATTATGGAATGTGATAGAACTTGAATCTATTCTCTTAAAAGAAATAAAAATTAGCTATGGATAAGCTTTTACAGGCCACGGAGGCAACTTTGCTTTAGGTCATAAGGCCATAATCATTGGGATTGTCCACATTCAGAACTCAATAGTCTCCAGTCAAGTTTTTAAAACTTTTAGGGGCACATTGGTAATTCATGCAGGAAAGAAGAGCAACACGACAGTACGGATCATTGTCATTACTGTCGTTACAGTTGTCGGTGTTATGATACTCGTCATTTGCATCTGCCTATTCATAAGAACAAGAAAGCAAAGGGAAAAGGAAAGAGTTGAAAGTAAGATAGTATTTGGTTGTTGAATTGCTTTGAAATAGTTCTTATTTTTTATTTTAAATATGTATATATAATTATATTTAACTAAATACAATTTATGTTCGTCCTTAATTTTCAATGCAATCATGTTTACGTGTATGCTAACTTGTTTAACTTTTGAAGTTGCGAACAAAATAGAAAGTGCAGAATCACTGCAATTTGCATTTAGCAGCATTCAAGATGCAACGGAGGACTTTTCGGAGAAAAATAGGCTGGGACAAGGTGGATTTGGTGCTGTTTACAAGGTAGTAAAGGATATACTGCTACTATTACATATAGTTAAACCGCAATGCTTCAGATGATTTAGGGATTAATGAATTGATATGATTTCAGGGAGTACTTCCTAACGGACAAGAGATTGCTGTGAAAAGACTTTCTAAGGATTCAGGGCAAGGAGATTTAGAATTCAAAAATGAAGTCCTACTACTGGCAAAGCTCCAACACCGGAATTTAGTCAAGCTTCTAGGTTTCTGCCTGGAAGGAATTGAAAGGCTTCTTATCTATGAATTTGTGCCTAATTCGAGCCTTGATCATTTCATATTTGGTAAAGCTAGGAACCACCTAATTTATAGTTGTATTACATGCAATTGTGTCTCCTTCAAAATAGGAAGTACAAATGAATATTTCCTTGTACTCTTTACTTAAGCCATACGAATCCTTGAAATGTAGATCCAACCAAGCATGTGCAATTGAATTGGGAAAGACGTTACAAGATAATTAGAGGAATTGCTCGAGGGCTTCTTTACCTTCACGAGGATTCTCGACTTCGAATCATTCATCGTGACCTCAAAGCCAGCAACATTCTGTTAGATGAAGAGATGAATCCGAAAATTTCTGATTTTGGCACGGCGAGGCTGTTTGTAGTGGACCAAACTCAAGGCAACACAAGTACAATTGTGGGAACCTGGTAAGTATCTGAACATGATAATTACCATTTATTAAGCTCATCTTTTATTGCATTGTATCAAATAACATAAAATAAAAAATCCCAACAATATAAATGATGTTAAACATTCTCAATGTTGTTGAATCTAATAATTTGGAACTTTTTGTTGATGATAAGCAGTGGCTATATGGCTCCAGAGTATACACAGCAAGGACACTTATCGGTCAAGCTAGACGTATTTAGTTTCGGCGTGCTAGTTTTGGAGATTCTGACTGGTAAAGAAAATAGTTTTCATAATGGAGATCACATAGAGCACCTTCTGAGCCATGTAAGTAGAATCATCCACCATTCACACATATTATATAAAGCTTTATACGGATATTTGCGAGCCCTTCACTACTGTGAATTCACTTTGGATAAATTTGTAGGCATGGAGAAAATGGAGGGAAGGGACTGCTCAAGATATTATAGATCCCGTTTTGAGTAGTGGCTCAGCAACAGAAATGAAGAGATGTATCCACATCGCGTTACTATGCGGTCAAGAAAATGCAGCCGACAGGCCGACAATGGCTTCAGTAGTTCTTATGCTAAGCAGCTCTTCCCTCACATTGCAAATACCTTCTCAACCTGCATTTCTTATGAGCAATCAATCAGATATGTCATTCTCATTAGGGCAGAATTCAAGGGTGATTGATCAGCCCTCGCTATCTATTTGAATCTGAACGTATCCCTTTGTCTAGAAACGATGTTTTAATTTCTAAGTTGTATCCTAGATAATTTAAATAAGTTTTGTGGTTTTAGTCAGTCATTTCAATGTTTGGATTGAGATAAATATTTTACATAACATCAATGTTTTAATTACCTTTGAATATCATCACCTCTACTTTTTCTAATTAAATTAACTCAAATTTAATTAATCACTTTTAATGTCTCAATTGAGAATGATTTAATGTCTCAATCCAGTTCATATTTTTTTAGTCATCATTGATATTGTTGAATGATAAGGAGATCCCAGCGCATGACTGTGCGTTTTGTACATCAATTTTATGACAACTTCTTATTATTTGTACATAACTAGATTATGAAACATTTTGCTTTTTGAATGGTCTATATTATTGTTATAAAAAGATGGCATTTGGGTTATTTTTTAAAATTAAAAAATAATAATTAAAGGAGCCAAATGTTATGAGAACCTAAAATTTTACTTCAGAATTACTTTATTTCCCCATCTCTATCTCTTTAACTAAATATTTTATATCTCTTCTACATTTACTCTTTCGATAAAAGACACTAACTAAACCTAGCAAAAAACATATATATCCTTATGTTATAAATCTTATACTATATACTCAAAATTTAAATAATAAGCCCAAATTATTCATAACCCTACAAAAGATTCACGTCTCTCTAAATCCTTCTACCTTTTATGTACCAGTTTCCGCTGACCTTGAACATGTCATATCTACCTAGAAATGCAAGTGATTATAGATCTCAATTAAAAATTAAAAGAGTTATACACTAATTGATTAATGAAAATATTGGTGTTCATCTTTAATGGTAGTGCCTCTCATTTTATTGATAGATAAACTGGTGAATAGACTAGAAATAAACATGATTAAGAAATAAGATATCTGACTCGCATTGAATGTTGTGTGTGTTTGCACTGTCGACCATTGGTTAGAAAAGTTGCACAAACCTTGTATAAAAATATGCACTTATAAAAAATATATTATAAAATGTAACAATTAATCATAAAAAATATTATATGAGTGGGAAGAAAGGAATAAAAGTTTTCATGAATATAGCTAGGTTGAGTTTTGACCTATAAATGTATCAAATTTTATTTTTGATATTTTATAAATTGTAAACTTGACCCATTCAATATTTTTTTGAATCCTAACAAGTCTGATATATCAGTTTATAATTAATTTTTAAAAGACTATTATAGATTTTTTTAGGGTTAAACATATAATTCTTCTACCATCCAAAAAAATATGGATTCTTAGGTCTTTCATCCACAATTTCTGTTTTCAGCTGGTTAGAGTTAATAATATAAAAGGGCATTATAATAAACCTTTAACATATCATTTATGTTGTAAAACTTATTTCAAAAGACCTTATCCCATAATGAAAAATACAACTTACCTTTTTGTATGTGAAAAGTATATGTATAGAACTTTCTAGACCACATTGAAAAAATAAGATTATCATCGAGTATTTATATACTAAACCTTGAAATGAAATAGTAACAAATAAAGAAAAGATAATGGTCTCACGGTATAAGGTTGAACCAAGCAAAAGAAAACCTTTTGATTCCCCCTGCACCCGAGACAACGCCTTGGTTTTTTTGTTTTTATCTTCAACATTAATTTATATTTGATAACCCTTAAACTAAAATCATATATTTAAAACACTTAGAAAATTAATAGCCATGCTATTGAAGAACTATTTTTAAAGAAAATATCAATGCACACTTCAAGTTTATTTATTATTATTTTTGCTCTTCTATTAATATTACAACAATTTATGATAATATAGGTTGATAGTTTCATATGTTTCTATCTACTTATTATTTATTATTTATTATTATTATTATTATTATTATGAAATGTGACTATTTCTCTTGTTTTCAAAAAAGTGGTATGCCTTCAAAATCATAAGATTTTGCTACCTTTGTTTTTGTTTTGGAATATCTAATTTCATCGTCCACATTTACGTATGATTCAATGAAAGTCTAAAGATTAACTTTTCCCATCGGACATGAACCCACATACCCGACCCAATCTTTTTTTGTTTTTATAATCAATTTGATAAAAATGAAGTTTACATTTTAGCCCATTAATTTTGAAAATAGTGTTTTATAATATTCTTGAATTTCAAAAGTTATTATATAGGAAATACACATGGCACACTTCAAAAAATAATCAAAATAATAAAATTAAGTAAGATTTAAATCAAGTTCTATTAGATTAAATATGATACATGAAAACAGAGAAAGAAATTAATTATATTTATTTTGCAATAAATCAATTAATCACGAACCAGTATCACAATCACGAAAGGTAGGCTAACTTCTTTTTCTATACTGAAATTATTTCACTTGTTTCACGGCTTCTAGCTTCATATTCTGTAATTTCTATCTTTAAGATGGTTGTGCTTGGCAGGGAAGGAGAATACTACTTCTCAGACAGTTATTGTTATTCTCACCATTTTCTGTTTTAGGAAGCCAAAGCAAGAGGTTTAATGTAAGGTATTGCTCATTGGTTCTTACAATTTAAACAGCTTGGGTTCATTAACAGGAATCAAATTCACTAGATAATTTGTTTTTCTTCCAAACATTTTTTTTTTTGGATTCGAGGAAATCTCACCCCTCGAAAAGTGTACTTTGTGGGCCCAGGTGAGAGAATAAAACCTCGGCTGTCTCAGGTTCTTACAAGAAATGTACGTCCTAACTCGAACTCGAGATCTGTTGTACAGATCCAACGCTCTTTGTCACCATGTCACGTCCTATGGAGGGACTTTCTTCCAAACATCCTACAAACAAAACATTAAGAACTTGCATTTTGTGAATATTTCGATGAAAATGGTAGCAAAAGATGCTGGGAAATCAAATTTGCCACCATCGAACTAGCAACAAACAACTTCTCTGATGATAATAAGCTTGGCCAAGGTGTTTTTGGTGCTGTTTACAAGGAACTTTATTATAAAACTAGTACATAACAAATGGTATCGAATTGTTTTTATAAAAAAATCAGATCAATTTTCCTAATTTATTAAACTGGGTTTCTGCTTGGAAGGAACAGAAAAGCTTCTAGCCTAATGGGTTTGTGCCTAATTCAAGTCTCGGTCAATTTATACATGGTGATCCTGAATTCCATATTATCTTATAAATGTTAAATTCTATATACAAGCTTTCCAAAGTTTCTGAAGCTTTCATTTTATGAACATTTAGATCCAAACAAGTCATCCCTGTTAAGAAACTATCTCGCCTAAAAACTTAAGCTAATAAATGAGGCCCGAGAATATGATTTATATTATCCTCTAACAATCCCAACTTAAGACTAACCCGCTATCGAGGAATGATATTTCATTTACTGAGTTCCATCCTTGATAATTTTCTCATTATATAGTAAATGAATGGGTTTTGTTGATGTTAAGGAAATAATAATGTATATATTCTTGATAATAAAGTAATTAATAAAAGAAAAAAATCCAGACAATCACAAAATTATTTCAACCATCTAATCTTAGAAGATGATGAAATATTTTGTATAATCTGTTCTATACTCTTTTATTATATGTCTCGTGTATAACTATATAAACACTACACCAGTTGAATATAATATATATAAGCAACTCAAGACAATCAACAAATTATTTGAATTATCTAATCAAAGAAGATGATCAAGTATTTTGTATAATTTATTTTATTTTATTTTATTTGCTTATAAGTCTTGTTGTATGACTATATAAATCTACATAAAAACTACAAAAAAAAAGGATAAATTTTACCAAATTGAGTTTTACAAAGACCCAAAAATAAATGTTATTCAATAATCAACATTTCAAGTCGAAGACCTAGTCATCAAGAACAACATTTTCGAATTGTATTTTGATCAAGTCTCCAATATTGATCAACATATTCGAATTAGTGAGAGTGAACAAATTAGTGATGGAATTTCTATGAAAAATATTTTCATCAGTACTATTTTAGCAATGAGGCAAATTCCATCACTAATTATTTACAAAACTAGTGATGAAAATTAAAATTATTTAATTTTTATTAGTAATCTCTTTGAAAATATTTTAAAAATAATTTAATAATCCAAGAAATGTTTCTTTATTGGCTATGGAGATAAAGAATTTGGATTTTGGTTTTGGGATGATCAAGGGCAGAAAGAGAATCAGAAGTAGAAATCTCGTTGTTATACATCCTTCTACTCCAGCCTTCCCTCAACGCTGCTCAGCCGGACTTCACTCGTTATGACTGTAACTGGAACTATGAAAGTAACTACACAACTGATAGCAACTTCCATAGAAACCTCAACAGAGTTCTGTCCTCCATAGCATCCGCCACTCAGATTGACTACGGATTTTACAATCTATCCGCCGGCGAGTTTCCCGACCGTGTAAATGCATTTGCACTGTGTAGAGGATACGTTGCAGTTGATGTTTGTCGAAGTTGCGTGAATAACTCTGCTCGAAAGATCTTAGAGGTTTGTCCAAACACGATGGATGTTTTTGGAGTTTACGAACTCTGTATGATACGATACTCGAACAGCTCTATGTTCGGTGTTGTGGATAACAAGTATTTTTTCGACGAGGAGAATGAACAGAATGTTTTGGATGTAACTCTATTCAATCAGGCACTCCAAACATTACTTCTCAGACTTCAAGCCAGAGCTGCATCAGGGAACTCTTTCAAGAAGTTCGCATCTGGAAACCAAAGTGCTGGAGTTCAAGAAGTTACGGTTCAATGCACTCCTGATTTGTCCGAGGAGCAGTGCTCCGGTTGCCTGCATGCGCATGATCTTTTTCGGAAATTACCATCACATGAATATTTCTGCAAGTATAATTAATATTTCAATATAAAATTCTTGCCAGACAGGTCAATGCTGCACTATTCATGTGTTTATATGGTAACGATCTCTTTCATTTCTAACCAAGGACACCATGTTTACTTATTCAAATCAAATTTATCCACTCTCGAACCATATAATAAAAGTGTTCTAAAATTCAGGATCGTGCCGGTCACTCAGCACACTAATATGCAAAGCAACTTATATGGTCACTTCCAATACCAATTAAAAAAGAGTACTTATAATAACGATTAAGACAATTAAATTATTAATTATCAACAACGTACTCATAATTACCGTTAGCGTGAGGCTACTTTAATGATTAATGACCGGCAACATGGAATAATAATATATAACTAAGAGACAGTAAACAGTCCAGCTCGTAGGATCATCGAGTTGTCTGGTGGTTGTCTCCACCATATCCATAAGATGACAACCTCGTCATTTCTCTAACCACCCAATTATTTGTAATAATGAGCGCAGTTTAACACTAGTATAATCCCCTGTGCTTCTTTACAGGGGTCTGTTTTTTTTTCTTATTATAGATCTTAAAATTAATAATTATATAATTTTTTAATAATTATAGAATTCGAATAAAAAAACAAACTCTCTAGGCATAGTGGATGAGTTGTTTTGACTTTTTTTTAGGTTAGGTGTGAGCTTAAGGATTGAAGACAGCTTTAAACCCGTTGACGCACGAGGGGACCTACCACCACAAAGCTGTAATCCTGGTTTCCTTCTTAATTTTGCTGGATCGTGTTGTTTGTTGCCTGACTTTTTTGTATTTTATCCTTGTTTTTTGGAGGTCTATAGGGGTGTTTGGAAGGTTTTTTTTTTAAAAAAAATAATTTAATTTTTATTTTATTTTTTACTTTAAATTAATTTTTTTAGTTTTTTTAGATTATTTTGATGTGCTGATGTCAAAAATAATTTAAAAAAATAAAAAAAAATATTTTAATATATTTTTAAATAAAAATATTTTTAAAAGTAACTACAACTATAAGTGCTGTTGAAATGTCCCATGCAAAATACTTGAAACTTAGTAAATTGAGATTTTTTTATTTTTTGTATAAGCCACGTGAGATGTTTATTACCTGGTTAGCTAATGTATATAATTAATACACTATAAATGTTTGATATTCATACCTATAAATTAATATAAAACTATTATATATAAATGCATAACATGCCCTACACGCACAAAAAAAGAGTTAATTTTATAATAAATATATAAAAATTAAGAAAGACCCTTGAAAATTAGAGATGGTCAATTAAAAAATTAAAAAAATTCGAGCGTGGAGCTCCTCCTAGGGCAGGGGCTACAGGGGTAGTCTTTTAAAAAGTTCACTTTCACAATAAAATTGATCTCGAGGATAATAAATAAATATGATCGAAATATATGGTCGGTCCAGCAATCAAGCTTGCGTGAGAATCCAAATCTTGTAGACGATACTGTCCTTGACATATTATAATTTTTGTCTACGCACGTTCATTTCTACCGCGCTACAGCTGGCTTGAAAATGCATTTCGCCTGCAATCAGTTTAATTATGTAGCTAGCAGCCGAATGGTCTCCCTTTCCCTACCCCCCCCATCCCATCCCTGAGCTTCAACATTTTGTGCAATTTGACCCAGGATTTTAAAACAATGGTAATGAAATCGATGGTTTTCTGAAGTGGAGGAGTGTTATGTAATATACGTTAAGAATTGTGGTTAATTAGTCTAATAGTTTAAAAATATATCAGGTTTTGATATAGATATTTTGTCCAGAGGTGTTTAAAGTGTTTAAAGTGTAAACATTGTTTTCCGGACTTGTTTGGGAGTGTGATTTAGTTGTATTTCAAAGTGTATTTTGTTTAGAAATTCATTAAAATGATATTAAAAAAAATATTTTTGATCTCAGCACATTAAAATGATCTAAAAACATAAATAATTTTTAATTGAAAGCAAAAAATAATATTTTTTTCAAAAACGCTTTTGAAATGTAGTATCAAACACTCACGAAGTTGTTTTTTTATTTAGAATTACATCAAAACAACATTATTTTATTTAAAGAAATCATTTTTGACATCACATATCAAAATGACCTGAAATATTATAAAAATAAAACATTTTATTAGAAGCAAAGGAAAAAATAATAAAAATCATTTTTTTAACAACACATAAATAAAAGACTTCTAGTCATGTTTTTTTTCTTGGATCCGAGAAAACCCCACCTCATTTAGGTACTTTTTGTGGACTCAAGTTAAGCGAGTAAAACTCTGGTTGTCTCAGACTCTTACAAGATAAGCATACCCTGACTCAAATTCGAGATCTGCAATGCAAATATCAAGCTCTTTACTGTCACGCTATGCTCTTCGGAGACGCTTTTAGTCATGTTATTAAGGACTTATCGATATAAATTGTTAATTTTAATGAAATCTTGATGGCTGGAGCACTGATTTGTTGGTCTGTGTACACGCCAGGGATGCATCTGTAGTTATCCATATAGTTTCCTTTTCTTTACGCGTAATGATGCAACTAACACGAAATTAACACAGAGGAGTAATAACTTCCATCGGAGAATCATTAAATAGGACAGTTCACTGGAGCCCCAGGCCATTTTCATGCTCTCTCTCTCCTCTTCTCTCTGCATGGAAATGTGTCTGATATAGCCGCAGGCCATTATACTTGCATACTTGCAGAAGTTACGGTTCAAGAACTGTTGTTATGGAGCTGCACTCACAAATCCAAGCTGCAATTTGAGGTGGGATATTGTAAAATTTTTTAGTGGTACGCTAGAGATATTATCGCCGCCGCCACAAATATTATCACCCACAACTCTTCCCGCACCATCACAAGGTAGGACTTGGATTGTTATTACCCCCCTCCCGCACTTTGATTTTGATGTTTTGATATAGTAATTCAATTAATAGTTTACCCTGAAATCATTCATACGAATTAGAATTAGGTAAGAAAAAAACACTTCATGTGTTTTTACCGTGTTTAATCAATTAATATTAAAAGTAGAGTAAATATTAATTAATATTAAAAAGTAGAGTGAACTGCAATAACCTTCTTGACATAATATAAAACTACAGAGATCATAAAAAAATTAAAGCTTTAAAAAAACCTTTTTCATATTTAAAAACATATTACATAAGCTTTATCAAAAATGCATTTGAAAAGATATTAAAATTAAACACATTAAAGAAAGAATATAAAAAATGGGACTTGGTTACTTTATTAGTTCATCAGCAATATATTTTCTCTACTTTTGGAATTTTTTTATTTAACATTTTTTTAAACAATAATTAAATATATTTTGGATACAATCTTCAAAATTTTAATTTCTTTCTATAATTTTGTAATAGGAGTTACTGTAATTTAGCCTTAAAAATTTGTTTATTATTTTTTATGGTTTATATTATGGAACGTCATAGAACTTGAATCTGTTCTCTTAAAAGAAATAAAAATTAGCTATGGATAAGTTTTTGCAAGCCATGGGGCAACTTTGATGTGGGTTATAAGGCCACAATCATTGGGACTGTCCACATTCAGAACTCAATAGTCTCCACTCAAGTTTTTAAAACTTTTAGGGGCACATTGGTAATTCATGCAGGAAAGAAGAACAACACAATAGTACGGATCATTGTCATTACTGTCATCCCAGTTGTCGGTATTATGATACTCGTCATCTGCATCTGCCTACTCATAAGAACAAGAAAGCAAAGGGAAAAGGAAAGAGTTGAAAGTAAGATAGTATTTGGTTGTTGAATTCCTTTGAAATAGTTCTTATTTTTTTATTTTAAATATGTATATATATATATATAAATATATTTAACTAAATACAATTTACGTTCGTCCTTAATTTCCAATGCAATTATGTTTACGTGCATGCTACCTTGTTTAACTTCTGAAGCTGCAGACATAATACAAAGTGCAGAATCACTGCAATTCACGTTCAACACCATTCGAGATGCAACAGAGGACTTTTCGAATAGGCTGGGACAAGGTGGATTTGGTGTTGTTTACAAGGTAGTAAAGGATATACTGCTACTTACTTATAGTTAAATCGCATTGCTTGAGATGATTCAGGGGTGAATGAATTGACATGATTTCAGGGAGTACTTCCGAGCGGACAAGAGATTGTTGTGAAAAGACTTTCTAAGGATTCAGGGCAAGGAGATTTGGAATTCAAAAATGAAGTCCTACTGGTGGCAAAGCTCCAACACCGGAATTTAGTCAGGCTTCTAGGTTTCTGCTTGGAAGGAATTGAAAGGCTTCTTATCTATGAGTTTATGCCTAATGCGAGCCTTGACCACTTCATATTTGGTAAAGCTAGGAACCAGCTAATTTACAGTTGTATTATATGCAATTGTGTCTCCTTCAAAATAGGAAGCACAAATGAATATTTCTTGTACTCTTTACCTACTTAAGCCATATGCATCCTTGAAATGTAGATCCAACCAAGCGCGTGCAATTGAACTGGGAAAGACGTTACAAGATAATTGGAGGAATTGCTCGAGGGCTTCTTTACCTTCACGAGGATTCTCGACTTCGAATCATTCATCGTGACCTCAAAGCCAGCAACATTCTGTTAGATGAAGAGATGAATCCGAAAATTTCTGATTTTGGCATGGCGAGGTTATTCGTAGTAGACCAAACTCAAGGCAACACAAGTAGAATTGTGGGAACCTAGTAAGTATCTGAACATGATAAACATGATAATTACAATTTATTAAGCTCATCTTTTATTTCATTGTATCAAAAAAGATGAAATGAAAAATCCCAACAATATAAATGATGTTAAACATTCTTAACATTGTCGAATCTAATAATTTGGAACTTTTCATTGATGATAAACAGTGGCTATATGGCTCCAGAGTATGCACTGCAAGGACACTTCTCGGTCAAGTTAGACGTATTTAGTTTCGGCATGCTAGTTTTGGAGATTGTGACTGGTAAAAAAAAATAGTTTTTGCAATGGAGATCACATAGAGCACCTTCTGAGCCATGTAAGTAGAACCATCCACCATTCACACATTATATAAAGCTTTATACGAATATTTGCGAGCCCTTCACTATTGTGAAATCACTTTGGATAAATTTGTAGGCATGGAGAAACTGGAGGGAAGGAACTGCTCAAGATATTATAGATCCTGTTTTGAGTAGTGGCTCAGCAACAGAAATGATGAGATGTATCCACATCGGGTTATTATACGTTCAAGAAAATATAGCTGACAGGCCGACAATGGCTTCAGTAGTTCTTATACTAAACAGCTCTTCCCTCACATTGCAAATACCTTCTCAACCTGCATTTTTTATGAGCAATCAATCAGATATGTCATCCTCATCGGGGCAGAATCCAAGGGTGACTGATCAATCCTCGTTATCTGAATCTGAATATATCCCTTTATCTAGAAATGAGGTTTCAATGTCTGAGTTGTATCCTAGATAATTTAAATAAGTTTTGTGGTTTCAGTCAGTCATTTGAATGTTTGGATTGAGATAAATATTTTACATCACATCAATGTTTTAATTACCCCTGAATCAAGGTTGTCAAAATTGCGATTTTGACACGACAAAGAAGACGCTTCTGAAACTCGGATCGTAAGATCGTAAAATCGTACCTGAATTTTTCCATACAAAAATCATAAAATCACAGCTAAAATTGTGTAGGTAGAAAAATCGTAAAATTATAAGTAAAATATTTCTGAATACAATACATCATAATTATGGCCATAAAACTTCATTAGTTAAGGTTCATACATGATTTAAAATAACTTAAAAATACATTACAAAATAATTATGTCCATAAAATTTCATAAGGTAAAAACTAACAAATTTAAAACAAATCTTCAGCTGGCATGCAATGTAAACTAAAAACAAACTCATTTTCATCCCCTTTGTTATGTCCAAGACTTGCATCAATAACTTAGATAAATTTGCAACTTTTTTGCACAAAACCAAAATTATCAAAACAATTATTAGTACTACCACTGGTAATGAAATAGTAACAAATAAAGAAAAGATAATGGGCTCACGGTATAATTTTAATTGGGTTATTACATGATGACTACCTATAAATACTATGCCCTTTTTCAAAATCATAAGATTTTGCTACCTTCGTTTTTGTTTTGGAATATCTAATTCCATCGTCCACATTTACGTATGATTCAATGAAGTCAAAAGATTAACTTTTCCCCTCGGACATGAACCCACATACCCGACCCAATTTTTTTTTGTTTTTTTTATAATCAATTTGATAAAAATAAAGTTTACATTTTAGCCCAATAATTTTGAAAATAGTGTTTTATAATATTCTTGAATTTCAATAGTTATTATATAGGAAATACATATGGCACACTTCAAAAAATAATCAAAATAATAAAATTAAGTAAGATTTAAATCCAGTTCTATTAGATTAAAGATGATACATGAAAACAGAGAAAGAAATTAATTATATTTATTTTACAATAAATCAATTAATCACGAACCAGTATCACAATCACGAAAGGTAGGCTAACTTCTTTTTCTATACTGAAATTATTTCACTTGTTTCACGGCTTCCAGCTTCAGCTTCTGTAATTTATATCTTTAACATGGTTGTGCTTGGCAGGGAAGGAGAATACTACTTCTCGGACAGTTATTGTTATTCTCACCATTTTCCGTTTTAGGAAGCCAAAGCAAGAGGTTTAATGTAAGGTATTGCTCATTGGTTCTTACAATTTAAACAGCTTGGGTTCATTAACACGAATCAAATTCACTAGATAATTTGTTTTTCTTCCAAACATATTTTTTTTGGACTCGAGGAAATCTCACCCCTCAAAAAACGCACTTTGTGGACCCAGATGAGCGAGTAAAACCTCGGCTGTCCCAGGTTCTTACAAGAAATGTACGTCCTAACTCGAACTCAAGATCTGCTGTATAGATCTAAAGCTCTTTGTCACCACGTCACATCTCATGAAGGGACTTTCTTCCAAACATCCTACAAACAAAACATTAACAACTTGCATTTTGTGAAGATTTCGATGAAAATGGTAGCAAAAGATGCTGGGAAATCAAATTTGCCACCATCGAACTAGCAACAAACAATTTCTCCGATGATAATAAGCTTGGACAAGGTGGTTTTGGTGTTGTTTACAAGGAACTTTATTATAAAACTAGTACATAACAAATGGTATCGAATTGTTTTTTTATAAAAAAATCAGATCAATTTTCCTAATTTATTAAACTGGGGCTCTGCTTGGAATGAACAGAAAAGCTTCTAGCCTATGGGATTGTGCCTAATTCAAGTCTCGGTCAATTTATACATGGTGATCCTGAATTCCATATTATCTTATAAATGTTAAATTCTATATACAAGTTTTCCAAAGTTTCTGAAGCTTTCATTTTATGAACATTTAGATCCAAACAAGTCATCCCAACTTAAGAGTAACCCGCTATCGAGGAATGGTATTTCAATTACTGAATTCCATCCTTGATAATTTTCTCATTATATAGTAAATGAATGGGTTTTGTTGATGTTAAGGAAATAATAAAGTATATATGCTTGACAATAAGTAATTAATAAAAGAAAAAAAAATCCAGACAATCACAAAATTATTTCAACCATCTAATCTTAGAAGATGATGAAATATTTTGTATAATCTGTTCTATACTCTTTTATTATATGTCTCGTGTATAACTATATAAACACTACACCAGTTGAATACAATATATATAATTAAATTATCAAATAATAGCATTATTTTTTAAAAAAAAATAATCTACATTGTATTAGAGGAAATTGATCATAACTTTATATATTAACTTGTATTTTATCAGCAAGTCATGTCCTCCCGATCACTTTAATAAGTAGACGAGGCTACCATGTGAGGTGATGTTAATAGATGTTAGCTTACAGAAATCAAATTATCATTAGTTTGATGGGATTGTTAAGTAATAATCAGAGTAAATATTATTGATCTTTTGTTTTAATAAATAAAAAGAAGAAATCAAGAGATTAAGCAACTCAAGACAATCAACAAATTATTTGAATTATCTAATCAAAGAAGATGATCAAGTATTTTGTATAATTTATTTTATTTTATTTCCTTATAAGTCTTGTTGTGTGACTATATAAATCTACAAAAAAAAACTACAAAAACAAATGTATAAATTTTACCACATTGAGTTTTAGAAAGACCCAAAAATAAACGTTTTTCAATAATCAACATTTCAAGTCGAAGACCTAGTCATCAAGAACAACATATTCGAGTTTTATTCTGATTAAGTCTCCAATATTGATCAAGGTAAGAACACTACTAGACAAATCAAAATTAGTGATATAATTTGTTTTCTTAAAAAAATTAGTGATAGTGAACAAATTAGTGATGGAATTTCTATGAAAAATATTTTCATCATTAATTTCATCAGTACTATTTTAGCAATAAGGCAAATTCCATCACTAATTATTTACAAAACTAGTGATGAAAATTAAAATGATTTAATTTTTATTAGTAATCTCTTTGAAAATATTTTAAAAATAATTTAATAATCAAAGAAATGTTTCTTTATTGGCTATGGAGATAAAGAATTTGGATTTTGGTTTTGGGATGATCAAGGACAGAAAGAGAATCAGAAGTAGAAATGTAGTCTTTAATGAAAAAGTTTTGTACAAAGATAGATCGAAAGTAGAAACAAATATAGCTGATTTAAATGCAAGCCCATAAAATCTGAATTCATAAGATTACAAGGTTTTCCTAATTACATGTGTAGAGCAAAAATCAAAAGCCTTCACAAAAAAGTTCAAGATATGAATCATTTCTCTTTCAATAAATAGAGGTACCTTAACGATTATAGAAGAAACTTATGTAAACTAAACTAAAAAAGATTTGTTTTTCTCCATTATGAATGACATATATATATATATATATATATATATATATATATATATATATATATATATATATATATATATATATATATATATATATATATATATATATATATATATATAACTCTCTGCTAAACTATGACTGCTCTTTTTCTCAAACAATACTGATATTATCATTAGAGGCTCCCTAGACTCAAATGAGAGGATCTTTTGCAGATATCAAACATGATGCATCAACCAACTCATCAAGGAAAGACAACTCAAATTACTAAACTAGGAGATTAAACAAACATCTAAGATACCAATTTGGCCCAATAGCGCAAAGGATAAAATAAAACCTTATCAATAGTGTTTCATATAAGTTATTCAAATAATGAAATAAAGATAGATAAGTGGGAAGACGAGAATGAACCATTAATTTAATATTCAATAAATCCACAAGTTTATAAAGGTTAGAATTTAAAACTAGAGTTTTTATGATGAAAAGATGGTGTTTAATATGTCATTAAAGTTACTTGTTAAAAATGATGATGATAAAAATGAAGAGTTAAAGAGTGGTAGATGTAATTAGTGTATGTTGTTAATCTCAACTCTTTTTTCACAATAGTGAAAAAATATCAAGTGGACATTCTTCAATCCACGCCTTCTCATTAAAAGAATACTCAAATTTAGTGTATCAAAGGAATGTGTTGCTCTATTAATTTCTTTTCAACATTAATGCCAATAAAAAATAAAATCAAAGTTCCTTGATATTAGGACTAAAAGCTAGATCAAAATAGTAAGTTTGGTTGAGAGTTGAGTTGTTTTGGTAATAGCATTAGTGTATTAACCTGCATTTCATTACACGTCAGACTATTTAAAAACAACATAAAAAATATTAAGATTGTAGAAGTTTTTCAAGTGATGTCATTAAACTTGAACATCCAAATGACTAATAATAATAATAATAATAATAATAATAATAATAATAATAATAATAATAATGTGGTTTGGATTTTCAAAAATTGAGATAATAAAAAAAACCCTAAAAAAGGAAAATTAAAACCAATTAGTCCTACAAATAACAAAACAAAACATATCATGAAAATCATATGCCTAAAAAAATTTCAGTATCGCATCTATTTTAAAAAAAAAAAATTGAGATAACAATATTTTTGTTCAACCTAGACTTCATGACTTAATTTGTCAAACTCACGATTCAGGTCATGGAATCCAATATGTTTAATTAACCATTCTTTTTACTTTTTACCTAAGTTTCGGATAAAAAACAAGATAATTTTTTTTATTTTTTATATTTTTTTAAAAAACCTACAGGATGAAACTATAGAGAAAAAAATAGAGAACAAATAATCTACAAAATGATTTTTTTTTAAAATATCAACTCGGTGATATACTAAAGCAAT
This sequence comes from Salix caprea, assembly GCA_964035475.1. Taxonomy (NCBI): domain Eukaryota; kingdom Viridiplantae; phylum Streptophyta; class Magnoliopsida; order Malpighiales; family Salicaceae; genus Salix; species Salix caprea. The sequence continues at coordinate 13,563,294 of OZ037749.1, forward strand.
TCATGGTCAAGTCATGTCAACCTATTATACTATTGATCCAGATCATGAAAATAAAATTTGAAAATTAATTTCATAGAAAAATACATCACAACATCAAAATAAACCAAATGTTTAAAAAAAATAAAGCTAACATTTTCTTGTAAAATATTCAAACAAAATATTGGATTAATCCTTATATTTTGGTTTAACTCGTCAAATATGCAACCACGCCATGAACTCAATTAAATTTAATTATTTATTACCTAAATATAAAATAGCAATGTCTTAAGATAACAATAATAAAAGAAAAGTCAAAAAGTGTTTCTCATATGGCCTTAGTGGCCCAAACACATGGACCTAGTGGTGTAGTGTACTTGGGTTTTTCATAAAAAAAAAAAAAAAAAAACCTAGGATATAGGCTTTTTAACTCACCTCGTGTAACTGGACTTGATTTTATATTTTATTGTTTTCAGGGGCAAACAACATGTCGTCTATTTTTATTTGTCTTTTAAAAAATAAACAACTCGAACTTGAAAAACTTCGAGCATGAAGATTTACCTTCACAAATATGCAGGAAAAATAAAACTAGATAAATTATTTATGGTATTAAAATCAATATCAATGATAATTCTCTTTGCACCGGATTTCAACAATTTTATCTCATAAAAAATAAATTAAAATGAGATTTAACAACACCATGATTAACTATTTTTTTTATGTTGGAGTCAATATCAACTCTTTCTATGCCAAAGTCCAGACTTTGACTACAAATAAAATTGAAAAAAAATTAGATAAAATTTGATTTTAAAATTACATTTCTAACAACTAAAGGAGCTGACCATTTAGTAATTGACAAGAATAGGTAGCAAAAGGAACTTTTCTTATGAATTTCTAAGGTTACATCTATTTTACCCTTTGATTTATTTTGATTCTTTTTTTTTAATCTCAACTTTTCTTATAAATCAAAAGCAACCGGGTTTTAATTTGGCTTTGAAAACACTAAATCAAGGAAGGGAAGGAAATGTTTAAGGATCAAAATAAAATATTACAAAACATGCATTATTTCAATCCAGGGGAAAACAAAGACAATGAAATGGTATCCCCTCTCTGATTATTATTCCATGTAAAACGGTTCCCATAACAGCTAATGTTACAGTCAGTCCAACTAAACTTATTAAGAGCTTATCAACAAAAAATGCCTATCTGTACGAACATAATTTATTATGGACAATCAAACCACATTGATTTTGATAGGGAATACTGCGAAATCGAAAAGCATTGTATTGATTTTTTTTTTTGTTGAGATTGTCTTTCAAAAGTATGATTAAAAAATGGGGTTGTCACTTGTAATCCATTATCTTTAAGTCCAATAAAGTGTTAAGTCTCTTTAAATATAAGTATGACTAGTTGCCACACTAATCATCTCTAGGCTTAATCAAGCATTAAGTTTCAAGCTTTGACAAGTCTGACAATCTACTTGACTCATCAACGTTAAGTTCATATTTTTTTTAACTCTAAAAGAATTTTAAGCCTCTTGATAGGACATGAATCATATATAATTTATTATGAGAAGTTAATGATATTTTATTTTGATAGGTTAGGGATATTTTATTTTGAAAAGATAAAATAAAGAAACACTAGAATAAAGAAAGGGACCTTAGAGGCTATAAAATGAAATAATGTAACCTCCACTAAAAAGGTTTAGTTTTATCCAATACTAAGAGCAGTCATAGTTTAAAAGATAACTTTATCTTTATATAAGGCACTTAAAAGTCTATGTTTTATTTTAATTAAGGCCCCATCTCTAGTGTCATAATCTTACCAGTCTTTCCTAGCCGTGTGTGAGGCGATGAAAGAAAAAAAAGACAGATTTATAGCACTATTGTATTAAAGGTCCACTAGCTGCTGTTGTCAAATGTTTAGAATTTATGAACTTTGGATTGCTATTGAAGTTGTCAATACTGTTCTGTTCAGAACGGTCGGAATGTTCCGTGCCATTGAAAAAACTGAGGCGAAATAGCGTCGTTTTCATCTTAGTTTTAATTCCAGCCTGTTCCGGAAATTCCGGCTAAATTCCGGTCGGAACGTCTCGGTACCGTTCCGGTCTTAAAATCCTCTTTATTTTGATTAATTTGTGATTGTATTTCTAATTTTGAGATTATATTTGTTTGACTTTGTGTTTGTATTATATAATTTAAAATTAATTTATCTGGAATTTTAATTATACTGTTAAATTAATATTTTTGAGATTATGCAGTGCTCCTATTGCCTGCATGATCTTTTCCTGCAGATCTCGAACTGTTGTAATGGGAGCGTCGAAGGGAAGATTGGAGCTAGACTCACAAATCCAAGCTGCAATTTGAGGTGGGATATTGTAAAAAAATTAATGGTACGCTAGAGATATTATCGCCGCCGCCACAAATATTATCACCCAACTCTTCCTGCACCATCACAAGGTAGGACTTGGATTGTTATTACCCCCTCCCGCACTTTGCTTTTGATGTTTTCATATAGAAATCACGACGATACTTGCCGCGCGTTGCGCTGAGTTTTTTTTATATAGAAAATTGATTGATTTTGTGCATATTGTAATTAGTTACCTTAATATTTAATCAGTGAAATTATAATAGATTAAATCTGTTAGAATTTTTTTCGTCTAAAAAGAACATTGTAATCGAAACGCAGTGGAAGTGACTTGTATATTTTTTCATTGTAGATTATTTGGGCAAATTTGTCTACCCATTTTGTTTATGTGTTGTCCCTTTTTTTTGTTTACAAAATATTAGATATGAAATATTATACATAAAAATATAAAAATATTGTAAAAGTAATTTTTTAACCAAAACAACCTAAAATCTAAGATTTTAATTTTTCTAAGAAATACAACCTAAACAAAAGAGCAAATAATTAAGATTAAAAATCAAAATTTAGAGCGTATATATATAAACATGGACAAAAATAGAGACTATTTAGAAATAAATCTAAAAAAATAAAGGAATTAAAATAAAGAATTAAAAGTATATGGGCCAAAATGAAAACAAAATCTATAAATAATTTAAACGGAAGGATTAAATTTAAAAAATTAAAAGTGTTGTAAGGGAAATATAAATAATTTTTTTATTTCTTGATTTAGTTTCGATCCCTATATTTTTTTAGTAATTTTGGTATAATTCTAAATAATTTGTTTGTATTTATGTATCTTTACTCTTAGTTTTGACATTTAATTTTTATTAAAATTTATCTTTGTGTTAAATGTAACTTTGGTTAAAAAACAGAGTAAGTTCACCTTTGGTGGTGTGAAATGAAAGTAAAATCCTCTTTTATGCATGTATAGTTAATATTTAGTTGTTAGTTATTTGTTATATTTTCTAAGGCATTAATATTAAACAAATATCAAAATATATAATTATTTTTAACAGAAAAAACCTTTAAAATATTTTTTCTTATTATTTTAAATGCATTATTTATAATAAAATGAATATATTAAAAAATTAAATAATTGAAAGTCTTGTAGATTGGTTGTTTCGCTCTAATGTATAGCATTATTAAAAAAAATCAAGAACCATTAATATTTTTTGACATGTTATAAAATTTGGTTTTGTTTGCGGCGAATCTTAGGCAAGCAACTCATATATTTTTTATTTATAGATAATTTGACCAAAAAAATTCATTTATTTTGTATATGTGCAGTTTCGTATATTTTTTATTCATGTAATATTAGATCTGAAATATCATACATAAAAAAGTTATAGAAGTCATTTTTTCACAAAAAAAACATCGATTAATGAATTATCTTGATTATTATTCTTATTGTTATTATCATGATTGTTAAATTATCACAATTATTATAGTTGTTATTGTGAAAATTATTGTAAATAATTAATATTCTAATCATTATTGACAATATTATCGTTGTCACTATCATTGTCGTTATAAAAATATTTTTATTTTATTTTATTTTCCAAGAGACTTATTCTTTATATTATTATATTTGAAGTATTCTAGAATACTAAGATTAAATTACTTTGAGAAATTTAAAAAAGAAAACTTCCCTCATTTTTGCCAATTTGAAAATAAAATATATAGTTAACAAATGAAAATATATAGTTAGAAAAATCCTTAAAAATATTCATCATCATTATTTTGAACACATTTTGCATAATAAAATGAATATATAAAAACCTAATTTACAATTATTATTATTATTATTGTAAATTATTTTGCTATGGTAAGAACCAAAAGTTTTGTAGGCTGATTATTTTGTTCAGATATATACCATTATAAAACAAATCTAAGACCATTGATATTTTTTTGCATGTTAAAAAATTTGTTTATGGCTATGGCGAAGTGGAGGGCCATTGGCTCGTATATTTTTTCATTGTAGATAAATTGCCCAAATTTTTCCAACTGTTTCGTCTACGTGTCACTTTGTATATTTTTTGTTTATGTGAAATTAGATTTGAAATATCATATATAAAAAAGCCGCAATATCGTTGTCATTATAAATATTATTATAAATAATTCATATTCTAATTATTATTTTTTATACTATCGATGACACCATAATTATTGTTAGAAAAAGAAATTAAATTATTTTTTTATTTTATAAGATTTATTATTCATATTATTATATTAAAAGTATTTCAGAATATTGATATTATTTTTTTTTCAAAAAAAACCTAGGTCATTCATTCATATATATATATATATATATATATATATATATATATATATATATATATATATATAAGGCGTTAATATGAAATAAATATCAAAATATATAATTAGTCTAACATATTTATAAGAAAAAAATTACAAATAATCATTATCATTATTTTGAATGTCTTAGCTATAATAATTAGAAATTTCAACATCTAATAATATTAACAGAAAAAGCAATTAAAAAACAAAATCAATGACAAAACATAAATAAATATTATTAGATTTTAAAAAATTATTTGACTTGAAAGATAAATAAAGATAAAATATATATATGGTTCTGGCCTCGACAAAGCGCGGGTAAGTGGCTAATATTATTTTTAATTTTTATTTTTTTCTTGCATGCACAGCAAAATAAGTAGTTATTTATAATTTACAAAAATTATCTTTTTTTTAGAACAATTTTTTTTTTATGTTGAAAAAAATATGATTCTAGTCGTGACAAAACGCCGGTTTAAAAAAATATTTATTGCATGTGCAACAAAACAATTAGTTAATTACAATATATATATATATATATATATATATATATATATATATATATATATATATATATATATATATATATATGGTTCCGGCCAAGACAAAGCGCTGGTAAGTGGCTAATATTATTTATAATTTTATTTTTATATATTTTTCTTGCATGCGCAACAAAATAATTAGTTATTTATAATTTAAAAAAAAAAAATTGAAACAAAATTTTTTTTTGCGTTAAAAAAAATATGGTTCCAGTTGCGACAAAACATAGGTAAGTGGCTAGTATTATTTATAATTTAAAAAAAAATATTTCTTGCATGCACAACAAAATAATTAGTTATTTATAATTTAACAAAATTATCCTTCTTTTTTTTTTCCAAATATATTGACACATAATTAGAAACATATATTAAAAAGCACTACACATCATGCGATCATATGTCATCATCTATATCAATTACTTATAAAATCCCAGTTCAATCTTCGTTTATCGTTAAAATTTCTTTTCTATCCAATTTTCTATCTTTACTTTATCTCCACAGTAAAAACCTGTTTTGTTTTAGCTTGAAAAACACTGTTCCAAAAACGTGTTTTTTAATATAGTAAATTGATTGATTATTATGTATATTTTTATTGATTAACTAAATATTTAAATAGTTAAATTATCATCGATAAAATTCATTTTTAATGGGTTATTTGTTTTGTGCATCAAATTGATTGAATGTTGTTATTGTTTGAAATGTTTGAATAATTATTCAATCGGTAGATTGTCTATGTGCATCGAAACGCAAGGCAAGTGACTTGTATATTTTTGCCACCCTTTGTCTATGTGTGACTTCATATATTTTTTGTTTATATGATATTAAATCTGAAATATCATACATGAAAATACCGTGAAAGTCCATTTTGAAAAAAAAACATCGATTAATAAATTATTTTGATTATTATTACATTACATTTTAATCATCATGATTCTTAAATTATCATAATTATTATAGCTACTATTATAATTATTATTGTAAATAATTATTATTCTGATTATTACTGGAAGTATTGTTATAATCGTTGTCATTATTACGATAATAATCATCACGATAACCAACATCGTTGTTTTTATTAATATTATTTCAATTGTAATTGTTTTTGTCATTATTGATATTTGAAAATTATTTTATGAGTTATTGTTATTATTACCATGAAAACTATAATTAGTTACATCATAAACACTATAACTATTACAATAAATTATAATCGCTATTATCATGATAATTTATAATATCAATATTATCATTAAGATCATAACACCTTAAACTAATATTATTAATACTGTTAAAATAATAAAAATTATTAACTTACCATGAGGAATAAAAAAACTCAAACTTTCACAAAAGAGTATGCAAGAAAAAACATATTTCAAATTCTTATTATTACTGCATATATAATGAAAGAAACAAAATTACCTCGAAGAATAAAAAATACTAAAAATTACAATAAAAGAGCCACGCGTCATCTGAAATACGCGTGAGCGCGGAAATTGATGGCTTGTCTAGCGACGTGCAAACAGTACCGTGACAAAAAATATAAATAAAAAATGATAAATTACCAGCACACCCCTACAAACAACTCTTGGATTTTATGTTGTATGATTGTATATCCGTATTTGGACATGTAAACAAACATGTGCAATGACCTTTCTAACCCCAATGTTAACTGTTCTGTTTTGACTTATATGGGGGTATATATATATATTTATACATATAAAAAAATTACAATGACCTTTCTAACCCCGACGTTAACTGTTCTGTTTTGTCTTATATGGAGATATGTTTTGTCTTTAATACCCCCGGAGGTAACTATATATTTTTATCTTATATATAGGTATTATGGGTATTTTACAAACTAAAAAATCAAAAACACACCTAAATCCAAGGCTAAAAAGATAAAATAATAATTTTATTATTACAATTCAAGTAATCTGAGTCCACAACTACAATAATCTATAGTAATTCCACGAACTCATTTAGCTTTTAGTAAGCTATCCGGAAACCTACAGTGATTAAAAAAAAGACCTGATAAAATGTGTTGAGATGCCTGGAAAAGAGCAATTCACGACGAAATGATGAGAAAGAGAGTTCATGGTTTACTTTAACAGACACTTCATCATTCACACGCAGAGATTAGATTAACGTTAGCAGACAGTAAGTGGAGAAAGAACATCGAAACAAAGATATGTTTCATCAACTTAGTAAGTTTCCTTTCTTAAAAGGAATCTTTATTTAACCACACACACTACAAAATTTAGATCAAGAACTCTAATAATATGCCACACGATGCAGTGCAAACATAGGGCACATGATAAACTTGTTTATCGATGAAGAAAGAGTTGGGGAAGGCGTTAACAACTCTATATTAGCCAGAGTAAGGGGTAAATAGTTGAAAAGACTTAATGCAGCCTCCCAATCCCAGGACCTGTATGCAGCTGAACTTTCATGTTGGGGACAACCTGAAGAACACCTAGAAGTTCTGCAACAAAAATTAAGCATATGATATGAATATAAAGAAAAAAAGATCTCTCAAATACATTGTTAATGGAAGCAAAGGTCACCTGGAAATATATCAAATGCAAAAAATGTTACACAAAACATTCAACACACGCAACAGATACAATATATTTTATTCAAGAAAGAAGATGTTTTCCATATGATGTCAGCCATCGTACACCCCTATGAGCTTCACATTGTGCACACCTGTTCAGCAAGAGAGGCATCATATGCATTTCAAATCAGTGGTGTAGTGAACAAAATAATCAAAGACAATTAAACAAGATTTACTTGATTTTACTCGAGTGTTAACTTATTATAACAGCTAATTGAAATCACGATCCACCACATCCTTAAGAAATGCATGAAAAATTCTTATTTAAATATCCTAAATAATAAATCTAGGAGCTTGAATATCTAGAAGAAAAAAAACCATTACTATAAACAAATAAAACCTCAAATTCATATTCTAAGATCAATAATCTCAGATTTTTTTCATGTAAAAGAGCTCGTTAACCTGTGAAATCATTTCATTAAAAAAAAAATTAAGACAAAGATTCATACTTGAGATTTGTTCAGCTTGTTGTGGTGTCAGCTTGGCAGAGAATCCACTCGCCACTGTTTTATAACTGTAGAGCAAAGCCTCCTTTGCAGCATCCTCACTATAGACATATACAACAACAAAAACCCTTAAAATCCAAGGCATAAACAAATAAATATTTATACAGATCTGGATTACGACACCACACAGTACAATACTTGCCAATAATAGAGGCGAGGGTTCAAATATGGTAAGCCTCAGGCTCCTCGTCCTGAGGTCTCTTGGTATAGACAATCTGAACCGATGCTACTGCTGATGAATCAGCCATTGAAGGAACAGACTCGGCCATTCTGATTACAAATATCAAACCCAACAACAAAATCAACGGTGATGATGATAAGAAAGAGAAGGGAAATTTGGTTCTTCTGTACATATTAGATTTTGAGCTCTGCTGCATGTTCTCTTATATATATCAATTATCTAAACCCTTTGAATGAACAATAAAATAATTCTAAAAGCATTAGCAATCACTGGAGCACAGATGAAATCGACAAAGCACAACAGCAAAGAAAACACAGGCACACAGTAAATGACCATTATTTGAATCTAGAGGAAGAATAGAGAAAACAATTGAACACCTGAAAGCCAACGCATAAATTGAATTGCCTTATCTCTACCTGCGGTAACCTTAGGACAAAATGTATTAATTAACTGCAAGAATGCATTAATTAGATGGTGAATCAATGAAACACGCAAGTGTGGAAGTTTCCGCGAAGGTGGCATAAATCTGATCTAGGCACTTTTTGTGGGCATTTTTTTGTAAAAAAAAGCAAGCAAAAGAATCCCCTCTGCAATGTAATGGGCATGCAAGAAACACTGCTCATGCTAACGGGGAGAGAATTAGCATGAATAGTACAAATCAATGGACATAAATGACTTTAGGAAGCAGGCTGTATGCTTTGGTCAGGTCAACCATGAATTGATGCTCTCTTTCCGCTTTTTTGACCAAGCTGACTTTGGGAAGCAACTCCTTACTTCCGTCACCCTTTTAGAAGCACTGTTCATGCTAATTAATTAGCATGAACAGTTGCACAAAGATGAAAAGATGCAAATGAGAAATCGAAATTCACTATTGAAGTCCACAGTAAATTCAGTGTGGTGGAACAGTAAAATCGCGATCTCATTTAGCTGTTTGTATAATTCATACGAATCAGAATTAGTAAGAAAAAAAACTACATGTGTTTTTACCGTGTTTAATCAATTAATATTAAAAGTAGAGTAAATATTAATTAATATTAAAAAGTAGAGTGAGCTACAATAACCTTCTTGACATAATAAAAAATTAAAGATTTTAAAAAACTTTTTTTCATATTTAAAAACATATTACATAAGCTTTATCCAAAATGCTTTTGAAAAGATATTAAAATTAACACAATGAAGAAAGAATATAAAAAAAATGGGACTTGGTTACTTTATTAGTTCATCAGCAATATTAATTTCAGTCATTTTTTATTTTCTTATTTTTCTCTACTTTTGTAATTTTTTTATTTAATATTTTTTAAACAATAACTAAATATATTTTGGATACAATCTTCAAAATTTTAATTTTTTTCTATATTTTTTTACTAGAAGTTACTGTAATTTAGCCTTCAAAATCTATTTACTATTTTTTATGGTTTATATTATGGAATGTGATAGAACTTGAATCTATTCTCTTAAAAGAAATAAAAATTAGCTATGGATAAGCTTTTGTGAGCCACGGAGGCAACTTTGCTTTAGGTCATAAGGCCATAATCATTCGGATTGTCCACATTCAGAACTCAATAGTCTCCACTCAAGTTCTTAAAATTTTTAGAGGCACATTGGTAATTCATGCAGGAAAGAAGAGCAACACGGCAGTACGGATCATTGTCATTGTCGTAACCCAATTTTTGGGTTACTCCCCAAAATAAAATAAAATGACAAAAAAATAAAATAAAAGGAGCCGACGTGGGTAGAAAAATCAATGTGCCAATTTTGGTTGTTTTCGTGAGTCCAATCGTATCTCTTTGGTTCCAAAAATAGAGAAAAATACAGATTTAAGGCAAAAATAATTTATCGTTGGATGAATCTGTGTAAAAACTAAGTTAAACGACATAATTATATTTTTTTATGGGTTTATTCGATTTAATCATCGACAAATTTAAAGTTTAATTATGATCGGGAATTAATTTAAGGTCCAATTGAAGGATTTAATTACGTGCAAGGACTTAATTATACTTTAAATTGGTCAAATTAATTTTATTAGAGGCTTAGTCAATGAGAAATCAATTTCTTGAATTTAATTCGGGCTCAATTGATGAGAATGGAATTTTCGGAGACCGATTTGAATTTTTAAGTCAGTAATGCGAAATCAGGGGCCAAATTGAACGAATTGAGAATTTAACAGTCAATTAAGGGTTAAATCGCGCAATTGGGGGGTTAAATCGCGCAATCGGAAACCAGAGACCAAAATAAAAAAAAGGCGCGCGCATTTAAGGTTGCTGTTGAAATTTTGATGGGGATATAATTGCATAAAATTAAAAATTTAAAACTAATTGGGGGTGCAATTGAACCAATCAAACATTGAAGGACCAAATTGCAAAATCAAAACTCTGCAACCCACAACCTGTGCAAATTTGCAGAGGCCGTGGCAACCCACGGCCTCTGCAAAGAATTTGCAGTCTGCAAATTCAATTTGCAGAGGCAGTCTCTGCAATTCATTGCAGAGGAGCCCTATAAATAAGAGAAGAAAAATTACGCAGGAGGAGGGGGGATTTACATAGAAAATTTACGCAGAGAAGGAGAAAAAATGAGAGAGTTTTGGCAAAGAAAAACGCAGAGAACCGAAAAAAAAGAAAAGAAATACAGAGGAGAAACGAAGCAACAATTCAGACACCGTGACCAAAAATTGCACACGATAGCTGTCCCTTCATCTCCCTCGGTTCTTTTTCTCCAACGCCGGTAGATTCACTCCGGCAGAGCTCTCTCTCCTCCGTCGCAGCCCGTTGCAGGTAACTCTCTCTTTCCCCAACCGAGTTTTCTCTCTCTAAAAAAAATCCAGTTGCAGCTCCAGCTCCCGTCGACCACCACGCTAGAAGCTCCTCCTTAGCTCCGTCGACAGCAGCTCCAGCCTAGCCTTCTTCTCCAGCTACGACGAGAAGCTCCAGCCGTGAAAGTTGCAGCAGCAAGCAACGAACACAGCACAGACCGGCAGCTTCAAGAGCTCCCTCCGGCCACCACAGGCCGTCATTTTTGACGCCACCACGACAGGGAGAACCGCCTCGACGTCCTCTACCCGGTGGCAGTGGCAGGTGAACCTCTTGCGGTGGTCGGTCGACCACCGTTTACTGTGCACGCTGCATGAATTCAGCGTGAATATATATATATATATATTCTGTGCGTGTGTGTTGGGTGGGCTGGGCTGCTCACGACCCAGCTCAGTTGGCTGGGCCGGGTCCAGCCCACCACAGCCCAAAACCCTTTGGGCTTCCAGCCCATGATGGCTGGAAGCCCAGTCCACTAAGGCTGGGTTGTCAGCCCACTGTGGCTGACAGCCCAGCCCAGAAAAAATTAAAAAAATAAAAAATACAAATTGACAAAAAAAGTATTTTTGTTTTTTTACTACTATTATTATTACAAAAATAATTCAAAAATACAAAAAAATGTATTTGTTTTTGTGCATACGACCAAATTCCATGATTTTTCCGCCATATTTTTTCGTAAAAATTATGTTGCATCTTTCTCATATTTTGAAACGAAAATTGGATATCATAATCGGTTTATGATTATCCGTTGGAATTTGACCAAAATATCAAAAATAATTATAAATATTTTTGTTTCATCTATCAGGGTGTAAATTTACATTGTAAAGTACACCTGCGGATAAAAAGAAATTTTACTACGGTGTAAATTTACATTGTAAAGTACACCCATAGATAAAAAAGATTTTTACTACGGTGTAAAATTACATTGTAAAGTACATCCGTAGATAAAAAAAACTTGTAACTATGGTGTAAAATTACATTGTAAAGTACACCCGCAGACAAAAAAAAATGTATTTTTGAAAATGCAGTGTAAAAAATTTTTAACTTAGAAAAATAATCAAACAACAATGCAACTTACCTTAGGTAGGGTGCACTGGGGGTGATGCGTCTTTCCCTTGCACAACAAGTCCCCTTACCCTAGACTCTCACAGACCAATAGGTTCCTAGTAACCGTAATACTAGGTGGCGACTCCCTAGAATTATAGTCGTAGATTTTATGGCTATAAACAACCCTCATTTCACCGCGCACCGTTGTCTCCCCCAAACCATAAGGGAGATGTCGGGGCGCGAATCGCGCAAAAAAATCACCGTCGCGACAGTCATTACTGTCGTTCCAGTTGTCGGTGTTATGATACTCGTCATCTGCATCTGCCTATTCATAAGAACAAGAAAGCAAAGGGAAAAGGAAAGAGTTGAAAGTAAGATAGTATTTGGTTGTTGAATTGCTTTGAAATAGTTCTTATTTTGAAATAGTTCTGAGCCATGTAAGTAGAATCATCCACCATTCACACACATTATATAAAGCTTTATACAGATATTTGCGAGCCCTTCACTACTGTGAATTCACTTTGGATAAATTTGTAGGCATGGAGAAACTGGAGGGAAGGGACTGCTCAAGATATTATAGATCCCGTTTTGAGTAGTTGCTCAGCAATAGAAATGAAGAGATGTATCCACATCGGGTTACTATGCGTTCAAGAAAATGCAGCTGACAGGCCGACAATGGCTTCAGTAGTTCTTATGCTAAGCAGCTCTTCCCTCACATTACAAATACCTTCTCAACCTGCATTTCTTATGAGCAATCAATCAGATATGTCATTCTCATTAGGGCAGAATTCAAGGGTGGTTGATCAGTCCTCGCTATGTATCTGAATCTGAACGTATCCTTTTGTCTAGAAACAATGTTTCAATTTCTGAGTTGTATCCTAGATAATTTAAATAAGTTTTATGGTTTTAGTCAGTCATTTCAATGTTTGGATTGAGATAAATATTTTACATAACATCAATGTTTTAATTACCTTTGAATATCATCACCTCTACTTTTTCTAATTAAATTAACTCAAATTTAATTAATCACTTTTAATGTCTCAATTGAGAATGATTTTTTTTTATGTATGTTTTCTAGTTCATATTTTTTTAGTCATCATTGATATTGTTGAATGATAAGGAGATCCCAGCGCGTGACTGTGCGTTTTGTACATCAATTTTATGACGACTTCTTATTATTCGTACATAACTAGATTATGAAACATTTTACTTTTTGAATGGTCTATATTATTGTTATAAAAAGATGGCATTTGGGCTCTTTTTTAAAATTAAAAAATAATAATTAATAGAGCCAAATGTTATGAGAACCTAAAATTTTACTTCGGAATTACTTTATTTCCCCATCTCTATCTCTTTAACTAAATATTTTATATCTCTTCTACATTTACTCTTTCGTTAAAAGACACTAACTAAACCTAGCAAAAAACATATCTATCCTTATGTTATAAATCTTATACTATATACTCAAAATTTAAATACTAAGCCCAAATTACTCATAACCCTAAAAAAGATTCGCGTCTCTCTAAAACCTTCTACCTTTTATGTACCAGTTTCCGCTGACCTTGAACATGTCATATCTACCTAGAAATGCAAGTGATTACAGATCTCAATTAAAAATTAAAAGAGTTATACACTAATTGATTAATGAAAATATTGGTGTTCATCTTTAATGGTAGTGCCTCTCATTTTATTGATAGATAAACTGGTGAATAGACTAGAAATAAACATTGATTAAGAAATAAGATATCTGACTCGCATTGAATGTTGTGTGTGTTTGCACTGCCGACCATTGGATAGAAAAATTGCACAAACCTTGTATAAAAATATGCACTTATAAAAAATATATTATAAAATGTAACAGTTAATCATAAAAAATATTATGTGCGTGGGAAGAAAGGAATGAATATAGTTGGGTTGAGTTTAGACCTATAAATGTATCAAATTTTATTTTTCATATTTTATAAATTATAAACTATGACTTGTTTAATATTTTTTTGAATCCTAACAAGTCTGATATATCAGTTTATAATTAATTTTTAAAAGACTATTATAGATTTTTTTAGGGTTAAACATATAATTCTTCTACCATCCAAAAAAATATGGATTCTTAGGTCTTTCATCCACAATTTTTGTTTTCAGCTGGTTAGAGTTAATAATACAAAAGGGCATTATAATAAACCTTTAACATATCATTTATGTTGTAAAACTTATTTCAAAAGACCTTATCCCATAATGAAAAATACAACTTACCTTTTTGTATGCGAAAAGTATATGTATAGAACTTTCTAGACCACATTGAAAAAATAAGATTATCATCGAGTGTTTATATACTAAACCTTGAAATGAAATAGTTACAAATAAATAAAAGATAATGGGCTCACGGTATAAGGTTGAACCAAGCAAAAGAAAACCTTTTGATTCCCCCCTGCACCCGAGACAACGCCTTGGTTTTTTGTTTTTATCCTCAACATTAATTTATGTTTGATAACCCTTAAACTAAAATCATATATTTCAAACACTTAGAAAATTAATAGCCATGCTATTGAAGATCTATTTTTAAAGAAAATATTAATGCACACTTCAAGTTTATTTATTATTATTTTTGCTCTTCTATTAATATTACAACAATTTATGATAATATAGGTTGATAGTTCATATGTTTCTGTCTACTTATTATTATTATTATTATTATTATTATTATTATTGTGAAATGTGACTATTTCTCTTGTTTTCGAAAAAGTGGTATGCCTTCAAAAGTGGTATGCCTTCAAAATCATAAGATTTTGCTACCTTCGTTTTTGTTTTGGAATATTTAATTCCATCGTCCACATTTACGTATGATTCAATGAAAGTCAAAAGATTAACTTTTCCCATGTGACATGAACCCACATACCCGACCCAATTTTATTTTTGTTTTTATAATCAATTTGATAAAAATAAAGTTTACATTTTAGCCCATTAATTTTGAAAATAGTGTTTTATAATATTCTTGAATTTCAAAAGTTATTATATAGGAAATACATATGGCACACTTCAAAAAATAATCAAAATAATAAAATTAAGTAAGATTTAAATCCAGTTCTATTAGATTAAAGATGATACATGAAAACAGAGAAAGAAATTAATTATATTTATTTTACAATAAATCAATTAATCACGAACCAGTATCACAATCACGAAAGGTATTGCTATTCTCACCCTTTTCCGTTTTAGGAAGCCAAATCAAGAGGTTTAATGTAAGGTATTGCTCATTGGTTCTTACAATTTAAATAGCTTGGGTTCATTAACACGAATCAAATTCACTAGATAATTTGTTTTTCTTCCAAACATTTTTTTTTATTTGGATTCGAGGAAATCTCACCCCTCGAAAAGCGTACTTTGTGGGCTCAGGTAAGCGAGTAAAATCTCGGCTGTCCCAGGTTCTTACAAGAAATATATGTTCTAATTTGAACTCGAGATCTGCTGTACAGATCCAAAGCTCTTTGTCACCACGTCACGTACCATGGAGGGACTTTCTTCCAAACATCATACAAACAAAACATTAACAACTTGCATTTTGTGAAGATTTTGATGAAAATGATAGCATGAGATGCTTGGAAATCAAATTTGCCACCATCGAACTTACAAGGAACTTTTGGAAGGAACACAAAAGCTTCTAGCCTATGGGTTTGTGCCTAATTCAAGTCTCGGTCAATTTATACATGGTAATCCTGAATTCCATATTATCTTATAAATGTTAAATTCTATATACAAGTTTTCCAAAGTTTCTGAAGCTTTCATTTTATGAACATTTAGATCCAAACAAGTTGATGCGACCATATTATTTGATAATTTCATCCATATTTACGTAGTGTTTTGCATATGTTTTGTGTATAAAATGCCTTGATATTCTTTGTTTTATATTTTGAAGGCATTTTTGGATGAAAGATGCAAAAAGGAGGTAATTAGAGGTAATTGACAGATTTGACCTTCAGTCGGTGTTTTGTGCAGAGTGAAAGCTCTAGAGATCGAAATGAAGTGATTCTAGTGACATTCAAAAGCTAACATCCATAAATTTATGGAAAGCTAAGGAAAAATAAATAAAATAAGGAAGATCATGGAAATCGCAGCCTTCAAAGTCAAATCTTGCAATCTGCCGATATCGACCTTTGTCCATTCCAACTTCAATATCTCAAGCTAAAAAAGTCCGATTGATGAAAACTCAATTTTCGTGGATTCAGGACTCAAAGACCTATAAACGTTCCAAATTTCAGCTCAAAACGATGTGATATGAAGGAGATATGAAATTTAGAAGGGACAACTAAATTCTGCCAACTTAAGGAAGGACTATTTTGTAAAATAGACACTAGGGTTTCTAAGCATATATAAAGGAGAAGAGGAGCAAGGAAGTGGCGGCCAGCACAAAATAAAACACAAAATCTTCCTCCTCCAAACCCTAAATCATGTGTTCTTCCATCTTTTTATTTAGTTGTTCAATAAACATGCGCTAGACTCTTTTGCTTGGTTGCAAGGACACAAAAACCTTCGGATTTCAAGAACCGTGAGATTTATTCTTCCTTCTATTTTCAGTTTATGTTATGAATGAGTATGATTGTTTTCCTATGCATATTTCCTATGATTGTTGTTGATGATTGCTAGAGCAGACTCTAAGTTATTGTTGTGAACAATCTATTGCTAAGTTTAATATCAAAACCGGAGTTGTGATATATGAACTTGTGAAGCAACTAAGCTTGATAATTATGGTGGAACTACATTATTGAACTTAGGGAGAACATATGAATAAATTGACACAAGTTGCGGACAACTTGTATGTTAATCTTGATGAAATTATCTAGTTCTTAAAGCTACCATTAAATTGAATCATTAGTGCGGACACTTTGATTGTTTGTTGGTCAGGATTAGTTATACGGCGGATCCGTTAATTAATCACGTTAAGAAAAGATAAAATTTCAGAACATAAATTGTATTTTTTGTTTCAAGGATCGGATCTAATTTCCGTAGGTGGATGTATGCTTGTGACCAAGGTTTGTTTTCTTGATAAGTTTCGGTTTTAATTGATTTTGTTTGCTAGTTTAATTGCTGCCATAGTTTAGATAATCAAAAACCAAATCCCCCCAATCACATAACATACAACATAAAAATCTGACTTGAAACTTCCTCGTGGGATCGACCCCTTGCTTGCTCTATACTATCTTGTGTGTTTTAAGCTAGGGTAATTAATTTGTGCGACCGCGACATCGCAACAAATTTTGGCGCCGTTGCCGGGGAGGTAATTTTAGTTGATTATTGTGCTTGTACTGTTATTTTTATTTGCTGTGATTCAAAGAAAAAAAAAAGAAACAGAATTTTTGCTTGCGACGGTACTGTTCACTTGCGGCAGCGGTACTGTTCAAAACAGAGTTTTTGGTGGAATTAGGTATCGATCTTTTGTTTTCTGAAGGAAAAGGACGTTCTGAACAAGACTAGCGATATATCTCTAGCCCCACCCTATTGAGGCCAAATTCCGCTGTTTTATAGTGTTTTTAGGCAGTTTTAGTTTTCTACCGTAAAATTTTCGTACAATTTGCATTGTTTTCGATCTCTTGTGTGGTTACTTTCTTTTGAGTTTTCTTAAGAATTTATGCCTGTGAACCGTTCTACTAATCAAATTCAAGTGCAGATTGATCTTGAAATAGAAAGCACTTAGAAAAGAAGCTCGCCTCAACACCATGGCTATTGCACGACAGCAAACACTCAAGGAGCTTGCTGCTCCTAACGTGGAAAATCAACCATTGTGCATAAATATTGACAATAATGTAAATCTTGAGCTCAAATCTGGTTTTATACATTTGTTACCAACATTTAATGGTCTTGCAGGAGAAGATCCTCATACTCATCTCAAGGAGTTCCATATGGTTTGTGTTGGCATGAAACCGAATGGAGTTGATGAAGAACAAGTTAAGTTGAAAGCTTTCCCTTTCTCTTTGAAGGGGGCAGCAAAGGCATGGCTTTTCTCTATTCTCCTAGGATCTATTGGAACTTGGAATGCTATGAAGAAGATTTTCCTGGAGAAATATTTTCCAACATCTCGAGTTGCCAATATAAGGAAAGAAATATGTGGGATTCGACAATCTCATGGAGAGACACTTTCCGAGTATTGGGAAAGATTTGAGCAACTATGTATTCAATGCCCTCATCATCAAATACCCGATCAACTGCTCATTCAATACTTCTATGAAGGATTGATGCCTACTGACCGTAGTATCATTGATACTGCAAGTGGAGGCGCATTGGTGGATAAGACACCCGAGGCTGCACACCAATTGATCTCAAACATGGCAGCCAACTCAAAACAGTTTGGCACTCATGGAGACCTCTCCAACAAACGAGTAAATGAGGTAAGTATTTCTAACCTTGAAAATAAAGTTAATGATCTTACTTCTCTTGTGCGTTCTTTGGCTTGTGGAAATGTGCAGCAGGTGAAAGTTTGTAACATATGCTCCTTACAAGGACATGCTTCGGATATGTGCCCAACAATGCAAGAAGATTACATTGAACAAGCTCATGCAATTGATGGAGCATTCAACGGACAGCCCCAGCGTAAATATGATCCCTTTTCCAACACGTACAATCCTGGATGGAGAGATCATCCCAACTTACGCTACAGCAACCCATCCCAACAAGGCAATCCAGGCCGACAGTTCCATCCACATGGATTTCAGCCCCTACAAAATTATCAAGCAAGACAACCCGCTCCATTCACAAACTCCAATGTTATGGGGTCATCATCCAATGATGATCTTCGTGAGATGATGAAAACTTTGGCTTCTAATATTGTTACCTTGCAACAAAATGTCATGTCTTTTCAACAGGAAACAAGGTCAAGCATTCACAACTTGGAAAATCAAATGGGGCAATTAACTTCAAGTGTAGGGAAATTGGAAGCACAAATAAATGGAAAGTTGCCCTCCCAAGCATTGAATCCAAAAGAGAATGTTAGTGCTATCATGCTGCGAAGTGGGAAAGAACTTGAAGAAAAAAAGTTGAAACAAATTGAGATGGAGGAGGAAGAAGAGATAGAAACTGAATTGAGTACAAAGAAAGAACATCCTCCTCCTCGACAAATTGAAACAAAGACAAACACTCCAAAGGTAACTTTTCACTCAATTAATTCCAGTTTTAAAACAAATCCACCCTTTCCTGTGAGTTCTTCTAGGTCAAACAAAGAAGACAAAGAAAAAGAGATCTTAGAGGTTTTCAAGAAAGTGGAACTGAACATTCCTTTGCTTGATGCTATCAAGCAAATTCCCAAGTATGCAAAATTCTTGAAGGAGTTGTGTACTACCAAGAGAGCTTTCAAACTGAAAGGTCATGAAACGGTAAGTATGGGTGAAGTTGTATCTGCCGTTGTTCAAAAGAATCTGCCTTTGAAACAAAAAGACCCAGGTGCGTTTACTATCCCATGTGTTATTGGTAATGCTAGTTTTAAAAGAGCTTTATGCGATTTAGGTGCATCCATTAGTGTTATGTCCAAACAAGTTTATGATTCTCTTAGTCTTGAGCCTTTGAATAAAACTAGCATTGTAATACAACTTGCGGATCGTAGTTTTGTTTACCCACTTGGTGTGATAGAAGATGTCCTGGTCAAGATTGATATTTTGGTTATTCCATGTGATTTTTATATTCTTGATATGGAACATGATTCTTATGATTCATCAACCAGCACTCCTATATTGTTTGGGAGACCATTCTTGAAAACCGCCAACACAAAGATTAATTGTGGTAAGGATACCTTGTCTATGGAGGTAGGAGATGAAAAAATTGAATTCAATTTTCATGATGCAATGAAATATCCTTATAGCAATGTTTATTCTATCACATGCTATGATCAAATTGATAAGTGTGTGCAACAAGTTTGTGATTTTGATTGCGAAGACGGATTAAGCATAGCTTTAAGCTATGGCTATGATTTCACCAAGATAGAAGAGATGGAGAGGCACGTGTGTGTTCCCCAAAACGTGCACGAATCAGTATTGTCCTTACAAGCTTTGTAAACCGTTCCCCATGGTAATGTCTTTGTTGATTTAGTACTCTCACATAAAAAGCTTTTGCCATCTATTTTACAGGCCCCCGAGTTAGAATTAAAACCTTTGCCCGATAATTTGAAGTATGTATTCATTAGCGACAACAATACAGTTCCCGTTATCATAGCAAAAGGTTTGACAAGTATGCAAGAGGAAAAACTTGTGAAGTTGTTGTGTGATCACAAGACGGCCATTGGATGGACTTTAGCCGACATCAAGGGCATTAGTCCCTCAATATGTATGCATCACATACTATTAGAGGATAACACAAAACCAACAAGGGAAATGCAAAGGAGGTTGAACCCGCCTATGATGGAGGTAGTGAAAGCTGAAATTTTGAAATTGTTAGATGCAGAAGTCATTTACCCCATCACTGACAGTAAATGGGTCGCGCCAATCCATGTGGTGCCCAAAAAGACCGGAATCACGTTGGTGAAAAACAAAAATGATGAGCTCATTCCTACTCGCATCTCGAGTGGATGGAGAATGTGTGTTGATTACAGAAAGCTCAATCTTTCTACACGCAAAGATCATTTCCCATTACCATTCATGGATCAAATGCTTGAACGCCTAGCAGGTAAGTCTTTTTATTGCTTTCTTAATGGATATAGTGGATACAATCAGATTGTTATTAATCCTGAGGATCAAGAAAAGACTACGTTTACATGTCCATTTGGTACATATGCATATAGGAGAATGCCTTTTAGTCTCTGTAATGCTCGTGCAACTTTTCAAAGATGCATGATGAGTATATTTTCTGACTATGTTGAAAGAATAATCGAGGTTTTTATGGATGATTTCACAGTGTATGGTGATTCTTTTGATAGATGTCTAGAAAATTTATCTTTGATCTTGAAAAAGTGCATTGAAACTAACCTTGTCTTGAACTATGAAAAGTGTTATTTTATGGTAGAACAAAGAATAGTTCTTGGGCATGTTGTGTCTTCACGTGGATTAGAGGTTGATAAAGCTAAGATAGATGTTATTTCATCATTGCCTTACCCCTCATGCGTGAGGGAGGTTCGTTCTTTTCTAGGCCATGCAGGTTTCTATCGACGCTTTATCAAAGATTTCTCGAAGATTACGGCACCCTTGTGCAAACTATTAGCCAAAGAAGTGGATTTTGTGTTTGATCAAGCATGTAAAGATGCCCATGATGAGCTTAAGAGACGTGTCATCTGCCCCTATCATCCAACCACCAAATTGGGATGAACCTTTTGAGATAATGTGTGATGCGAGTGACTATGCGGTAGGAGCTGTGCTTGGGCAAAGAATTGGGAAGAATTTGCATGTTATCGCCTATGCTTCTTGTATGTTGGATGGAGCACAATGCAATTACCATACAACTGAAAAGGAACTTTTTACAGTGGTGTTTGCTCTTGAAAAATTTAGGTCATATCTACTTGGTACAAAAGTCATTATTTTTACTGACCATGTAGCTCTCAGGTATCTTTTGAAGAAGGAGTCCAAACCAAGACTGATTAGGTGGATCTTGCTTTTACAAGAATTCGATCTGGAGATCAAAGACAAAAAAGGTGCTGAAAACCATGTGGCTGATCACTTGAGCCGACTGAGGACCGAGGATATACAGATCGAAACAATAAGAGAGACATTCCCTGATGAGCAGTTGTATATGTTGCATTCCTCTACAAGACCATGGTATGCTGATTTGGTAAACTATTTAGTCACCAAAGAATTCCCTCCAGGTTTGTCTAAACCCCAAAAAGATAAGTTACGAGCTGATGCTAAATATTATTTTTGGGACGATCCTTACCTTTGGAAATTTTGTGTGGATCAAGTAGTTAGGAGGTGTGTACCACAAGATGAATTTCATTCCATTCTCACTTTTTTTCATTCTCATTCTTGTGGTGGGCATTTTGGAGCAAAAAGAACAGCCCACAAGGTACTTGAAAGTGGTTTCTATTGGCCTTCTATTTTTAAAGATGCATATCACTTCTGCAAATCATGTGAAAAATGCCAAAGAATAGGTAATATCACTCATAAGAATCAAATGCCTTTAACGAATATTCTTGTAAGTGAAATTTTTGATGTTTGGGGTATTGACTTTATGGGTCCATTTCCATCTTCTTTTGGCAATCTTTATATTCTTCTTGCTGTTGATTATGTGTCTAAATGGATTGAGGCGAAAGCCACACGAACTAACGATGCCAAGGTTGTTTTAGATTTTGTTAGGACTCACATATTTGACAGGTTTGGAATCCCTAAAGCTATCATTAACGATCGTGGCACTCATTTCTGTAATCGTTCCATGGAAGCATTGCTACGCAAATATCATGTGACTCATCGAACTTCCACAGCATATCATCCTCAAACGAATGGCCAAACTGAAATTTCAAATCGAGAAATCAAGTCTATTTTGGAGAAAACAGTGTAACCTAATCGGCGAGATTGGAGTCTACGTCTTGGAGATGCACTTTGGGCTTATCGGACTGCTTATAAATCACCTATAGGAATGTCACCTTATAGAATGATTTATGGGAAAGCATGTCATCTACCGGTGGAGCTTGAACACAAAGCTTTTTGGGCCATTAAACAATGTAACATGAATTATGATGCTGCTGGGATTGCAAGAAAACTGCAACTACAAGAGTTGGAAGAGATTCGAAATGATGCTTATGAGAATGTAAGGATTTACAAAGAAAAGACTAAGAATCTTCATGACCGAATGCTTACAAGAAAGGAGTTTCATGTTGGAGACAAAGTCCTTCTTTATCATTCGCGTTTGAAACTTTTTCCTGGAAAATTGCGCTCTCGTTGGATTGGACCCTTTGTTGTTTCTAATGTTTTTCCTTATGGTGCAGTTGAAATTACAAGTTTAGAAACCAACAAAGTACTCAAGGTCAATGGGCATCGTTTGAAACCTTTCTATGAAGGTTAGACGACAGAACTCACCGCTTCTATAGAGTTAGCTGAACCAATCTATGAAGAATGAACATGCCACATGTCAAGCCAATGACATAAAACAAAAGCACTTACTGGGAGGCAACCCAACACACAAAAAAAAAATTCAGATTTGCTTTCTTTTTCCTTATCTTTTATTTTTTCACATTTTAATTTATTTTCTGTCATTCTCTTATGTTCCTTTGCTTTTATTTCATCATTGAGGACAATGTTGTGTTTTAAGTGTGGGGGTATTGGGAGAATTTTAGTTTTCTTTGTTGTTCTAAAAAAAAAAAAATTGTTTGGTCTTTTTTTAACTCCCGTTGGTTTTTGAGAATATGAGTATTATGTATGAGAATTAAGTGAGATAGATGAATATATAAATCAAATGAATGAGTGTGCATGCAAGTTTTAATGTTTAATTGGTTTAGGGATTGACTCTGAAAATATGCCATGTTGACTTTATAGTGTTATACCAATGTAAGGTTTTGAGCCTTCAACATTATATTCTTTGATTGTTCGTTCTTTCAATGATATGTATCTCTAGAACTTGCTTCATATCTTATTGAGATTACATTCACATTACATAGATGCATGAAGATGATAAAGGCATTAGGAATTTGAACTGCTTGAGCCAGAAAGCCAACCTAAAGCATATTATCTTTAGTGAGCCCCTTTTGAACTTGTTTATCTTTTCTTTGCTTTACCCATGTATAAGCCTTAAACTTTTTATATTTTTTCCTCTTTTCCCCTGGCCAAGGATTAGTAGAGCATATACTTGTGATATCTCATGGAATTATGGTTGGAAATTATGTGAAAAGAAAGTAGAAGTGATGCTTGATGAAAAGATGGGCAAAGTTGCCAAAGGTGAAAAAGAAAAAAAAAGTGAAGAACAAAAACAAAAAAAGAAAAGAAAAAAAAAAGAAAAGAAAAAAAAAAGAGAAAAAAAAAAGAAGAAAAAAAGAATAGAAACGAGCTTGAAATCGAAAGTAGCTAAGCATTGGTGCTTAAAGATTGAAAATTGATGTGTTTTGATGGAATATCTTGGTTGAATTTTTTTTTCTTCAGAATGCTCTACTTTCTTTGGTTTGAACCTTTTCTTCTACTCTCTTTTACCTCACCTTAACCTTAGCCCCATTACAACCGGAAAATAAGACCTTTTGATTCATGCATTGTTTGTAATATTTTAGTAATGGAGATGAGATTGAAGAGCAAGCTTATGGTAGAACATCTTCATTGATTGAATTTGAGAGATTTAAACACATAAGCCCTAAACACATGAGTGTTGGAGTGTATATCAATGAGAGGACCTATCACTTTGGCATGGCATAGATTTCTTTTAAATCCCGAAGAGTAATTGAGTTTTGAAGTTTGCATGTAAACGAATTCATGAAGATTTATGTTCTTTATCCTTCTCGATTGTATTCTTATTTATAATGCTTCAATTCTTGGATATTGATGGGAGATTAAGGGATTGGTCATGGTTATTTTTAATTAATTTTTTTTTTACCTATCCTTTCTCGAGGACGAGCAAGAGCTAAGTGTGGGGGTATTTGATGCGACCATATTATTTGATAATTTCATCCATATTTACGTAGTGTTTTGTATATGTTTTGTGTATAAAATGCCTTGATATTCTTTGTTTTATATTTTTAAGGCATTTTTGGATGAAAGATGCAAAAAGGAGGTAATTGGAGGTAATTGACAGATTTGACCTTCAGTCGGTGTTTTGTGCAGAGTGGAAGCTCTAGAGATCGAAATGAAGTGATTCCAGTGACATTCAAAATCTAACATCCATAAATTTATGGAAAACTAAGGAAAAATAAATAAAATAAGGAAGATCATGGAAATCGCAGCCTTCAAAGTCAAATCTTGCAATCTGCCGATATCGACCTTTGTCCATTCCAACTTCAATATCTCGAGCTAAAAAAGTCCGATTGATGAAAACTCAATTTTCGTGGATTCAGGACTCAAAGACCTATAAACTCTCCAAATTTCAGCTCAAAACTATGTGATATGAAGGAGATATGAATTTTACAAGGGACAACTAAATTCTGCCAACTTAAGGAAGGACTATTTTGTAAAATAGACACTAGGGTTTCTAAGCATATATAAAGGAGAAGAGGAGCAAGGAAGTGGCGGCCAGCACAAAAGAAAACACAAAATCTTCCTCCTCCAAACCCTAAATCATGTGTTCTTCCATCTTTTTATTTAGTTGTTCAATAAACATGCAAGGCTAGACTCTTTTGCTTGGTTGCAAGGACACAAAAACCTTCGGATTTCAAGAACCGTGAGATTTATTCTTCCTTCTATTTTCAGTTTATGTTATGAATGAGTATGATTGTTTTCCTATGCATATTTCCTATGATTGTTGTTGATGATTGCTAGAGCGGACTCTAAGTTATTGTTATGAACAATCTATTGCTAAGTTTAATATCAAAACCGGAGTTGTGATATATGAACTTGTGAAGCAACTAAGCTTGATAATTGTGGTGGAACTACATTATTGAACTTAGGAAGAACATATGAATAAATTGACACAAGTTGCGGACAACTTGTATGTTAATCTTGATGAAATTATCTAGTTCTTAAAGCTACCATTAAATTGAATCATTAGTGCGGACACTTTGATTGTTTGTTGGTCAGGATTAGTTATACGGCGGATCCGTTAATTAATCACGTTAAGAAAAGATAAAATTTCAGAACATAAATTGTATTTTTTGTTTCAAGGATCTGTTCTAATTTCCGTAGGTGGATGTATGCTTGTGACCAAGGTTTGTTTTCTTGATAAGTTTCGGTTTTAATTGATTTTGTTTGCTAGTTTAATTGCTGCCATAGTTTAGATAATCACAAACCAAATCCCCCCAATCACATAACATACAACATAAAAATCTAACTTGAAACTTCCTCGTGGGATCGACCCCTTGCTTGCTCTATACTATCTTGTGTGTTTTAAGCTAGGGTAATTAATTTGTGCGACCGCGACATCGCAACAAATTTTGGCGTTGTTGCCGGGGATGTAATTTTAGTTGATTGTTGTGCTTGTACTGTTATTTTTATTTTCTGTGATTCAAAAAAAAAGAAACAGAATTTTTGCTTGCGACGGTACTGTTCACTTGCGGCAGCGGTACTGTTCAAAACAGAGTTTTTGGTGGAATTAGGTATCGATCTTTTGTTTTCTGAAGGAAAAGGACGTTCTGAACAAGACTAGCGATATATCTCTAGCCCCACCCTATTGAGGCCAAATTCCGCTGTTTTATAGTGTTTTTAGGCAGTTTTAGTTTTCTACCATAAAATTTTCGTACAATTTGCATTGTTTTCGATCTCTTGTGTGATTACTTTCTTTTGAGTTTTCTTAAGAATTTATGCCTGTGACCCGTTCTACTAATCAAATTCAAGTGCAGATTGATCTTGAAATAGAAAGCACTTAGAAAGGAAGTTCGCCTCAACACCATGGCTATTGCACGACAGCAAACACTCAAGGAGCTTGCTGCTCCTAACATGGAAAATCAACCATTGTGCATAAATATTGACAATAATGTAAATCTTGAGCTCAAATCTGGTTTTATACATTTGTTACCAACATTTAATGGTCTTGCCGGAGAAGATCCTCATACTCATCTCAAGGAGTTCCATATGGTTTGTGTTGGCATGAAACCGAATGGACTTGATGAAGAACAAGTTAAGTTGAAAGATTTCCCTTTCTCTTTGAAGGGGGCAGCAAAGGCATGGCTTTTCTCTATTCTCCCAGGATCTATTGGAACTTGGAATGCTATGAAGAAGATTTTCCTGGAGAAATATTTTCTAGCATCTCGAGTTGCCAATATAAGGAAAGAAATATGTGGGATTCGACAATCTCATGGAGAGAGACTTTCCGAGTATTGGGAAAGCTTTGAGCAACTATGTATTCAATGCCCTCATCATCAAATACCCGATCAACTGCTCATTCAATATTTCTATGAAGGATTGATGCCTACTGACCGTAGTATCATTAATGCTACAAGTGGAGGCGCATTGGTGGATAAGACACCCGAGGCTACACGCCAATTGATCTCAAACATGGCAGCCAACTCAAAACAGTTTGGCACTCGTGGAGACCTCTCCAACAAACGAGTAAATGAGGTAAGTATTTCTAACCTTGAAAATAAAGTTAATGATCTTACTTCTCTTGTGTGTTCTTTGGCTTGTGGAAATGTGCAGCAGGTGAAAGTTTGTAACATATGCTCCTTACAAGGACATGCTTCGGATATGTGCCCAACAATGCAAGAAGATTACATTGAACAAGCTCATGCAATTGATGGAGCATTCAATGGACAGCCCCAGCGTAAATATGATCCCTTTTCCAACACGTACAATCCTGGATGGAGAGATCATCCCAAATTATGCTACAGCAACCCATCCCAACAAGGCAATCCAGGCTGACAGTTCCATCCACATGGATTTCAGCCCCAACAAAATTATCAAGCAAGACAACCCGCTCCATTCACAAACTCCAATGTTATGGGGTCGTCATCCAATGATGATCTTCGTGAGATGATGAAAACTTTGGCTTCTAATACTGTTACTTGCAACAAAATGTCATGTCTTTTCAACAGGAAACAAGGTCAAGCATTCACAACTTGGAAAAGCAAATGGGGCAAGTAACTTCAAGTGTAGGGAAATTGGAAGCACAAATAAATGGAAAGTTGCCCTCCCAAGCATTGAATCCAAAAGAGAATGTTAGTGCTATCATGCTGTGAAGTGGGAAAGAACTTGAAGAAAAAAAGTTGAAACAAATTAAGATGGAGGAGGAAGAAGAGATAGAAACTGAAATGAGTACAAAGAAAGAACGTCCTCCTCCTCCACAAACTGAAACAAAGACAAACACTCCAAAGGTAACTTTTCACTCAATTAATTCCAGTTTTAAAACAAATCCACCCTGTCCTGTGAGTTCTTCTAGGTCAAAGAAAGAAGACAAAGAAAAAGAGATCTTAGAGGTTTTCAAGAAAGTGGAACTGAACATTCCTTTGCTTGATGCTATCAAGCAAATTCCCAAGTATGCAAAATTCTTGAAGGAGTTGTGTACTACCAAGAGAGCTTTCAAACTGAAAGGTCATGAAACGGTAAGTATGGGTGAAGTTGTATCTGCCGTTGTTCAAAAGAATCTTCCTTTGAAACAAAAAGACCCAGGTGCGTTTACTATCCCATGTGTTATTGGTAATGCTAGTTTTAAAAGAGCTTTATGCGATTTAGGTGCATCCATTAGTGTTATGTCCAAACAAGTTTATGATTCTCTTAGTCTTGAGCCTTTGAATAAAACTAGCATCGTAATACAACTTGCGGATCGTAGTTTTGTTTACCCACTTGGTGTGATAGAAGATGTCCTGGTCAAGATTGATAGTTTGGTTATTCCATGTGACTTTTATATTCTTGATATGGAACATGATTCTTGTGATTCATCAACCAGCACTCCTATATTGTTTGGGAGACCATTCTTGAAAACCGCCAACACAAAGATTGATTGTGGTAAGGATACCTTGTCTATGGAGGTAGGAGATGAAAAAATTGAATTCAATTTTCATGATGCAATGAAATATCCTATAGCAATGTTTATTCTATCACATGTTATGATCAAATTGATAAGTGTGTGCAACAAGTTTGTGATTTTGATTGCGAAGACGGATTAAGCATAGCTTTAAGCTATGGCTATGATTTCACCAAGATAGAAGAGATGGAGAGGCACGTGTGTGTTCCCCAAAACGTGCACGAATCAGTATTGGCCTTACAAGCTTTGCAAACCGTTCCCCATGGTAATGTCTTTGTTGATTTAGTACTCTCATATAAAAAGCTTTTGCCATCTATTTTACAGGCCCCCGAGTTAGAATTAAAACCTTTGCCCGATAATTTGAAGTATGTATTCATTGGCGACAACAATACACTTCCCGTTATCATAGCAAAAGGTTTGACAAGTATGCAAGAGGAAAAACTTGTGAAGTTGTTGTGTGATCACAAGACGGCCATTGGATGGACTTTAGCCGACATCAAGGGCATTAGTCCCTCAATATGTATGCATCACATACTATTAGAGGACAACACAAAACCAACAAGGGAAATGCAAAGGAGGTTGAACCCGCCTATGATGGAGGTAGTGAAAGCTGAAATTTTGAAACTGTTAGATGCAGAAGTCATTTACCCCATCACTAACAGTAAATGGGTCACGCCAATCCATTTGGTGCCCAAAAAGACCGGAATCACGTTGGTGAAAAACAAAAATGATGAGCTCATTCCTACTCGCATCTCGAGTGGATGGAGAATGTGTGTTGATTACAGAAAGCTCAATCTTTCTACACGCAAAGATCATTTCCCATTACCATTCATGGATCAAATGCTTGAACGCCTAGCAGGTAAGTCTTTTTATTGCTCTGTTGATGGATATAGTGGATACAATCAGATTGTTATTAATCCCGAGGATCAAGAAAAGACTACGTTTACATGTTCATTTGGTACATATGCATATAAGAGAATGCCTTTTAGTCTCTGTAATGCTCCTGCAACTTTTCAAAGATGTATGATGAGTATATTTTCTGACTATGTTGAAAGAATAATCGAGGTTTTTATGGATGATTTCACAGTGTATGGTGATTCTTTTGATAGATGTCTAGAAAATTTATCTTTGATCTTGAAAAAGTGCATTGAAACTAACCTTGTCTTGAACTATGAAAAGTGTTATTTTATGGTTGAACAAGGAATAGTTCTTGGGCATGTTGTGTCTTCACGTGGATTAGAGGTTGATAAAGCTAAGATAGATGTTATTTCATCATTGCCTTACCCCTCATGCGTGAGGGAGGTTCGTTCTTTTCTAGGCCATGCAGGTTTCTATCGACGCTGTCGCACCCTAAAAAAAATGAGCGTGGCGTCGTGACGACCCTCCCCATGAGCGGGGGATTAAATATCGGGGGGATTCTTTATTTTCATGAAAAAGAAAAAAAGAGAGTCGCCACCTAGTATTATGGTTACTAGGAAACCTAAAATTGGTCTTTCAGAGATTCTAGGGTAAGGGATTGGTTGCGTAAAGGGAAGGTTTTAGCACCCCTAGTACGCCCTACCTAACGTAAGCTGCTTGACGTTTTGGTTTGTTTATGATTTGCTATGTTATTGATCTCTCAAAACATATGTCAATTAAATGGCAAATGGGATATTACTCCGCCGAATATTTTGGATATTAACCCCTTAGGATTTATTTATCCAAACACCGACAGTGAATAATAGCATATTATTCCCGCCGAATATTTTGGATATTTACCCCTTTAGGATTTATTTATCCAAATACCGACAGTGAATAATAGCATATCATTCCCACCGAATATTTTGGATATTAACCCCTTAGGATTTATTTATCCAAATACCGACAATGAATAATAGAATATCATTCCAGCCGAATATTTTGGATATTAACCCCTTTAGGATTTATTTATCCAAATACCGACAGTGAATGATAAATTCCCCCAAAATAAGATTTTTATATTTTTTGAAATATTGGCCAATACCCTTTGGATTTTACAAACACGTTGTAAAATCTCAAAATGCAAGAAATGATTTTTTTCTTTGTGAAATCCATGTTAAAACTCATTTCCTCTTCAAAACCCAAGATAATATATTTTTTTTCAAAAGAAAAAACAATTTTTAAAATATGCTAGTGTATTGTCCGTATGCAAGAAAACAACACATTTTTTTTTTAATAAAAATATTTTTTGGAAAATTTGTATTTTTATATTTTTCTCTTTTTCGGTGGGCTGGCTGTCAGCCCACCTAAATTCGGGCTGGGCTGACAGCCCAACCCACCTTGTCTCTAGGCTGGGCTGCTAGCCCAGATGGCTGGCAGCCCAGACCCATTTGGGCTGGGCTTCCAGCCCAGACGTTGGAAGCACTCCAGGGCTTGTGCCCGGCCCGCCAAGCCCACGCGGGGAGTGAATTAATTCACTCCCCGCATGCAAATACAGGGATGATGAACAGTGCAAGGAGGATTTTCGAGTATGGAGAATGGAGTAATTGTCAATACCTTTGGGTAGAGGAGGTCGTGGTGATTCTTCTGATCGTTGTGGCGTCGGAGATGGTGGCCTGAGGTGGCCGGAATAGTCGTCGGAATGTCTGCTGTCACGTTGCAGGGGCTGCTGCTATCGCGGCTGTCGTCGCCTCTCCCTTCGCTTGAGATGATGGAGGAGTTGCTGGGGTTGAGGGGCGGCTTATGGTGATGAGGAGTAATAAAGGTGGTCGACAGTGGTGATGCACGGCTGGCCGAGAGTGAAGAAGAAAAACAGGGGGTCTGGTTTTTTAGAGAGAGAGGCAGAGGACTCGAGGGAAAATGCTGAGAACGGGGAAGGGATTTGACTCCAAATTTTTCTCCCTTTCTCTGTGTTTCATACACTATATTTCTCACGTATTTCCCTCTATGTCTGTTCTCCTTCTCTTCTTTTCTTCTCTCTTTTTTCCCTCCTCCTTCTTCACCGTGCACTGCTATTTATAGCAGAGAGGATTCAACCGTTAGGTTGCCATGTAGTGTTATGGAAAGCTAATCAAATCGAGAGCAATCAGAGGAGAATCAGGACGTCGATTTTGATGGAGATAAATTGGGAAGAAAATCACGATTGATATAGGAAGAAATTTGATCTGTTTTGCCGTGATCACCGTGAATTAAGCGCCTGGAAAATTCAACGCCAATGCATGCCGGAACAGTACATGTTTCCTTTTTAAAAAAAAATGCAGATTTCAAAATTTTTTAGGAAGGAAAAAAATATGATTTGGTCCTTTAAAAATTCTATAATTGCACCCAATTGGATTTAAACTTGATTTTATGCAATTATCCCATCAAAAATTCAATCTCAAACTCAGCTTTGCGCGATCTCCTTATCTGGTCATTGGCTCCTGATTTCGCGATTTAACCCTCAATCAACCATTAAACTCTCAATTTGTTCAATTTTGCCCTTGAACCAAAATCTATTTTTTTTGAAATATTTTTCAGAAAAATAAAGAGTAAAAAATTGGGTAGCAACAGATGCCCCCTCTTTACAATGCTTACGACTAAAGTCTTGTAAAAGACTTTAAATAGTAAGTGTTGTAAAGAAAAAAACAGAACGGTGGATATGGGTCTCATTGTTCTGGGAGACCTACCCGGGTTAGCAGTTAGAAGGGTCTCATTTTTCTGGGTGACCTACCCGAGTTAGAAGGGTCTCATTTTTCTGGGTGACCTACCCGGTTAGATAAAAATAAAGAGGTCTCATTATTACGGGTGACTGGCCCGGCTAGCGTGGTCTCATTTTTCTGGGTGACCTACCCGGCTAGCATGGTCTCATTTTTCTGGGTGACCTACCCGGATGAAAAAATAAAGAGGTCTCATTATTACGGGTGACTGGCCCGACTAGCGTGGTCTCATTTTTCTGGGTGACCAACCCGGCTAGCGTGGTCTCATTTTTCTGGGTGACCCAACCGGCTAGCTTGGTCTCATTTTTCTGGGTGACCCACCCGGCTAGCGTGGTCTTATTTTTCTGGGTGACCCACCCGGCTAGCATGGTCTCATTTTTCTGGGTGACCCACCCATCTCGAGGAACGAAGCAACACCGATCTTGAATTCATCTTCCGTGATTTTGTTGACCTGAGATTCTCTTAGAAACATAGGCCCCTTTCTTTGATGCTCCATTATCACAGGATGCCTTTGCCTAAACTCCAAAGCTTTGCAGGCTTCTCTGATTGGATGGCTCATTGAAGTTTGTCATAAGTCATTCATCCACTCAAACACAAGCGCATTGCTGCGATGATCCTTGCTTTTATCAAAATCTGACCATGCCCCCAAGTGTGGGGTTGCTTGATTTTCCATTTAGCGCAGAGTTCTATTATTATTCTTCCATTGAAGTTCTGAGCATTATCAGTTATGATCTTTTCTGGTGGTCCGTATCGACATATCAAATCTCCTTCAACAAATTTCTTCAACACCCTTTGTGTTACATGAGCAAATGACCCAACTTCTACCCATCTTGTGAAGTAGTCGATAGCCACGAGAATAAACCTATGACCATTGCTGGCTTTTGGTTGATAGGCCCAATCACATCAATTCCCCACAGTGCAAAAGGCCACGGAGATATCAAGTTAAACATAGGAGCCGGAGGGGCATTGATTTTGTCACCACGGACTTGACACTTATGACACTTGCGGACATAGTCGATGCAATCCTTCTCTAATGTCCTCCAGAAATGACCATTTCTTTGCATTTTTCTAGCCATCATATGCCTATTAGTATGGGTTGAGCGGATCCCTTCATGGACTTCTCGCAACGCGTTTTTGGCTTCAACTCCATCTAGGCATCTCAGCAAAGTACCGTCAGATGACCTCTTATACAAAACCTCCCCATCAAGGTAAAAATCCATCGTTAACCTCCTCAAGGTTTTCTTCTCTTTTTGGATGCCTCCAGGGGATAACCTTGGTTTTGGATGAAATTCTTGATATCGTAGTACCAAGGGTTTCCATCTATTTCTCCTTCAACTGAGCAGCAATGAGTTGGTTTATCTTCTAATATCAATGTGTATCGGCTGTAAGTTTTGTCCTAAGTCTACTCTAGCCATAGAAGCTAGTGTGGCCAAAGCATCGACAAACTGATTCCCTTCCCTTCCTAGATGGGTGAACTCTATTTCCTCAAATTCTCCAGCTAGTTTAGACAGGATTTCTTAGTAAGGTATTTCTTTTCTTTGGTTTGTCATTCTCCTTTTTCTTGACAAATAACTAGCATTGAGTCTCCATACGCATCTATTTTTTTATGTTCAACCCTAATGCAGCTTCTAAACTAAGAATACAGGCTTCATACTCAGCAGGGTTTTGGTCGCTCAGAACAAGGTCCACCCGAGAGGCACCGTGGTCTAGATTTTCTAGACAAAACTTGCCCGCAAAAATATAATTGGCAAGCATATGTAGTGTTGAACCAAAAATCGATCTTATCCGCAATGATCAGTCACACTAGTAGCATTTCTGTATTATCAAGACCAATGCTGTATTGCCTTGGGGGTCTATAACAATGAATCACCACACGTAAACCAAACTTATCCAATCCATGGTTTACCTTGATATTCAAGATCAAGCCGGCCTTCTTTCCATAAACTTTCAGGGATGATAAAATAGGCTCCGCTAAAATCTCAAAAACAGAATCCGACTTCATACCATACTGGGATCATATAAATTTTCACTTTTACTGTGGTGCTGATGGATCTGATTTTGCAATAAACCTTTTTGAGGCTACCGCAGACTTTTTCTTGTCTTGGGAGGTCTGATTCCACCACATACAACAGAGGTTGGAGGAGGCCTTTTGGAAAACATAGATTTCGTTGATGGTTCTGACTTTTTGGAGGAAATGAGCGATGAGTTTATAATGGCCTCAACAGCTTCACGTTGTTGTTTCCTCTTTGTAATCATATCTAAACAAGCACCTACAGGATTAGGATCTTTACCATCACTGACCTCATTGCTTTTGAGGCTGCCTTCATCTGAGGATGTAGAATTCTCCAAATTCTTCTAGCTTCTCTTACCTTCAATAGATTTCTTTGTTCCCCTGCTCAATTTCAGATTTTTGTGGCCATCACCCAGTTCATGTTCAGAACGCTCCCTAAAACTCTTTGAATTTGCACATTTATCTTTCTTCTTACCGGAGTCAAGTTTCTTCTCGCTTCTTTCTCTTCCCTTGCTTTCATCACAGTAACAGATTCCTCTGGAATTACAGACTTGACATCCATTTTCCTTGGAAGATCATGTTCCTCTCTGGCTTTTCTTTTGCTACTTTGGATATAAAAATCCTTATCGTCTCCAGCAACAGTACTATGGCATCGGGTTACAGAACGAATAGAGTTTTTTATCCCTGTGCACTTTCTGCTCATTTTGTTTGCCTAGTTTGCCATAGCTTCTAGAATTTTCAGCATGCCTAGACAGTCTTGAATGATTATATATACTTTCTCTCTTGCAAGCATCCCTAGGAGTTGTTTCAAACAAGGATTCACATGGCTGTTTCGCTGAGATGACCAAATTCCTCTCTTTAGCATCCTTTACTAGAGCTGCCCACTTCCGGTTCGTCTACAAGGTCCTCGCATTACCCAAAATCTAAAGCGAGAGCTTGGCTCTTGTCAAGGCAACATTCATCCATCTTATATCAGCGACAAACCCAATACTGCTGGAGCTCAATCCATTCATAGATGAACTTGAATCAGCTGCTCTAACAGTGGAAAGTATCAGTATATCAACCTATCGGCCCTAAAAGCCATCAACAGTATTGAACTCCATATCAGCAACAATAGGTGATCCAAATGCATTAGAGAAACGAGAGCACAGAAGTGAGAGATGACACTTGTATGGAGTTATGATGCCAATTCCACCACCAACAAACTCGGATGAGTACCTCCTTTTGAAAAATCATAGCAGCTCAACTGCAGCTTCATCCTCAAGTTCATTATAAGAGACGATGCACCTGAAATTTTTTTTACCGCGAAGCTCCTGGCTGTCCTTAATGTCATAGAATAAATAAGGGCCAAGAACCCCAATCTCATGAAATGATGCTGATTTGTTTGACATTTTCTCTCTGTTCATCAACTTGCTATCATAAAACTGCAAATAGGGAAACTGGCAAATCTTTGGGTGCATCCTATACTGCTTTTTTTTTTTTTTTTTATCTTGGGAATTGGCATGGCTTGAATAGCCTTTACTTTTTAGGATCATCTTCTATCCCCTTGTCACTCACCACAAATCCTAACAACTTCCCAGATTTCAAACCGAATGAACCTTTCACGGGGTCAAACCTCAAACTTAACCTTTCAAACAATTTCTTCAATATCTGGACGTGATTCTCTTCTTCTCCAGATTTAGCAACCTTGTCACCCACATATACTTCAATCTCTTTGTGCATCATATTGTGAAATAAAGTCACCATAGCCCTTTGGTAAGTGGCCTCAACATACTTTAACCCAAATGGCATGACTTTATAACAGAAGGTTCCTCATGGTGTCACAAAGGTTGTCTTCTCCTCATCTTCTTGTGCCATTTTATCTGATTATATCCTTTTGCTCAATCGGCTTGCATCCTTCTTTCAGCAGTACCCTGTATACTATGATATCCAATCCATGCATATCCTCATGACACTGAGCAAAAACATCTATGTAATCTCTCTGGCTTTCAGTAGTGTAGTTGAGTCTTTTCTTTCTGTGTGTGACCACAGTTCCTATCTTGAGCTCTCTCTGGCTTCCTTCAGTACCCACATTTATGGTTTCAAGTTCTTCCTTAGCGGGTTTCCACACCTGTCCATGTTGTTCTGTGAATTCCTTAATACGGTTTTCATCCCTTTCTTCTTCTTCTACAACTATAATATATTCTTTAAAATCCGGTCGTTAATACTCAGTGTTCGTGCAGTGTTGTTGTGGAAGTTCTGCTTTCAGGGTTTATTTTGAAAACCAATGGAGCATCCTGGATCTCCAAATTCTGGAACTTCTCTCCCTCGGCTAGCTTCCAAATACATGTACGGGCAGTAACTTCCTCCAGAGCATAGATGGTTAATTGCGGCAGTTCTTCATACTTTCTTCCAGGTGTCGTGGGTCCCAAATGTTTCTCAGTCGACGATGCGTGCACAAATGCATGAGAAGTGCATGATATAATGTGTGATTATGATAAAAAAAAATGCTTTGTATAATGGGTATGTATGCATTTTCCTTGTGAACGATTGATAGCCACCACCTCATGAACATAGGGTTTCTGGTCACATTGTTTTGCTATGGGTACTGCCTTTCGAGTCGATGCTTGAGTCATATTCACCAAGAGGCAGATTTTGTAAAAGAGATGGGTCAACGCCCTTTTCATTAATGCTTGATAAGTTACTACATTTTTGAAAACATGGAGAAAAAAAAATTAACCTACTTCTCTTCGGCCAAAGGTAGGAAGGCAAAACCGTGATTCTCGATTTTCCCTAAAAAGGTGTCGGTCTCAGCTAGACTTCGGCGGTAGCGGATGATATCTCTTCCAACATTTCGTGCATTGATTCTAATGACCCGAGCATGCCCAGCAGCTTTATCCATTTGTTCGTCCATCTTGGTCATCTTCTCTATAAGCAACATATTGGTTCTGTTTAACGAAGTATTGTTGGTATCGATTTGATCCTTGTGTTTTTCCATTACTGCTAGTTTCTCATCCAGATGCTTCACCTTTTCTCTCTCCTTATCGAGCTTTGTTCTCAGAGTTTCTATCTCCTCTCCCTTAACTGCTAACTCTGCTTCAATGGCTTCATCTTTCTCGGGCTCCGTCGAACGACTTTCCGACATTACATACTTCTTATACAAATCTTCATACTTTTCAATTCTATCCATCAGCTCACACTGAACTTCTGCAAATTTCTCTTGGCAATATTTTATGCTCTCTTCGCATTCATTATGTTCAGTCTTTAATGCGCCGAGCTCGGAGCAACTTTGCATCCACTTCAGACTCATCTCCGTTAATTCTTTCTCCATTCCCAACCTAACATTCTTCTCCTCACCCAACTTTAACTCGAGCTTGGTTATTCTCACATCTTTAGACTGTATTTGCTCATCTAAAAATGCTCTCCTCTTATAGCCCTCCGACACCATTTCTTCCAATGCTGCCTTGTCTTTTCTGCTTTTGCTTAATTCTATCTGGAGTTTTTCTATCTGTCTTCTCGATTCCTCTTCATTGCCAACCCTTTTTCTCTTAATAGGTTTTTCTTCAATTTGAGAGGGCTTGACTTCTTTATTAATCACGGTTGAAGCAGCTAAGTCTCTCCATCTTGCATACCCTTCACTTGCACTTGGATCTCCCATACCTTTTATTTCCACCAAGACGAGATGCCTCCAATCTTGTCTGATGATCTGCAAGACCTCTCGTGAAATGGGATCCTTAAACCAACCAAGGAACTGAGCAATTCCCATGGTCCTCGGAACAAATTGCATGCCCCCATGCTGCCTTACCACAAGGACATAAGCATAACTCACGTAGCCGGTAATCCCTACCAATGAAACCCAGCATCTTTGCCCGCAACTCATTAGCACATCCACTAATTTGACCCAAGGAGCTCTCCATTTGAAACCGCTACTGGGTAAAACTTTTAGCTTTTCTACCCAACCTCGGTTGTCTAGATCTCCCCATTCTTCTTCGTCCACTATCCTCAATGGTTTTTGGTTGAACCACCAAAAATTATTAAAAACAGGCTTTTTTGTTTCAATATGGCTAACCATCCAAATATATAGCAACTGTGTGCAACATCTCATTGCTCCTTTCCCGGCTCTTCTACAATGGTTAAGTGTTATGATGGTTTCAGCCAAAATAGAGGCCACTGGGTTGATTTTTGTATTCTCATATTCCACATAAGCAGCAGCAGCTTCCAAGCTTATTATACCTGTCCGACTTGGGAACAACACAAGGCCAAATATGCCTAAGGCAATCAATCTCTCTTTCTTTGATCCGGACCTCTGTTCTAGTTCAAACTCCAGCGTCTTCCATTTCAGACCAGCAGCCTTCTTTTCTAAAAACCTTTCCAAAGTGGGGATCTTGAACAGCTTCGACAGTTCAGGGATGATTTTGTCATATCTCAAAATGAGTCGCCACATAGTATTATGGTTACTAGGAAACCTAAAACTGGTCTTTCAGAGATTCAAGGGAAGGGACTGGTTGCGTAAAGGGAAGGTTTTAGCACCCCTAGTACGCCCTACCCAAAACTGCTTGACGTTTTGGTTTGTTTATGATTTGCTATGTTATTGATCTCTCAAAACATATGTCAATTAAATGGCAAATGGGATATTACTCCGCCGAATATTTTGGATATTAACCCCTTAGGATTTATTTATCCAAACACCGACAGTGAATAATAGCATATTATTCCTGCCGAATATTTTGGATATTAACCCCTTAGGATTTATTTATCCAAATACCGACAGTGAATAATAGCATATCATTCCCGCCGAATATTTTGGATATTAACCCCTTTAGGATTTATTTATCCAAATACCGACAGTGAATGATAAATTCCCCCAAAATAAGATTTTTATATTTTTTGAAATATTGGTCAATACCCTTTGGATTTTACAAACACGTTGTAAAATCTCAAAATGCAAGAAATGATTTTTTTCTTTGCGAAATCAATGCTAAAACTCATTTTCTCTTCAAAACCCAAGATAATATATTTTTTTTCAAAAGAAAAAACAATTTTTAAAATATGCTAGTGTATTGGCCGTATGCAAGAAAACAACACATTTTTTTTTAATAAAAATATTTTCTGGAAAATTTGTATTTTTATATTTTTCTTTATTATTTTTCTCTTTTTCGGTGGGCTGGCTGTTAGCCCACCTAAATTCGGGTTGTGCTGACAGCCCAGCCCACCTTGTCTCCAGGCTGGGCTGGGCTTCCAGCCCAGACGCTGGAAGCACTCCAGGGCCAGGCCGGGCACAAAGCCCGGCACGCCAAGCCCACACGGGGAGTGAATTAATTCACTCCCCGCATGCAAATACAGGGATGATGAACAGTGCAAGGAGGATTTTCGAGTATGGAGAATGGAGTAACTGTCAATACCTTTGGGTAGAGGAGGTCGTGGTGATTCTTCTGCTTGTTTTGGCGTCGGAGATGGTGGCCTGAGGTGGCCGGAATAGTCATCGGAATGTCTGCTGTCACGTTGCAGGGGCTGCTGCTATCACGGCTGTCGTCGCCTCTCCATTCGCCTGAGATGATGGAGGAGTTGCTGGGGTTGAGGGGCGGCTTATGGTGAAGAGAAGGAGGAATAATGGTGGTCGACAGTGGTGATGCACGGCTGGTCGAGAGTGAAGAAGAAAAACAGGGGGTCTGGTTTTTTAGAGAGAGAGGCAGAGGACTCGAGGGAAAATGCTGAGAACGGGGAAGGGATTTGACTCCAAATTTTTCTCCCTTTCTCTGTGTTTCATACACTATATTTCTCACGTATTTCCCTCTATGTCTGTTCTCCTTCTCTTCTTTTCTTCTCTCTTTTTTCCCTCCTCCTTCTTCACCGTGCACTGCTATTTATAGCAGAGAGGATTCAACCGTTAGGTTGCCATGCAGTGTTATGGAAAGCTAATCAAATCGAGAGCAATCAGAGGAGAATCAGGACGTCTATTTTGATGGAGATAAATTGGGAAGAAAATCACGATTGATATAGGAAGAAATTTGATCTGTTTTGCCGTGATCACCGTGAATTAAGCGCCCGAAAAATTCAACGCCAATGCATGCCGGAACAGTGCATGTTTCCTTTTTAAAAAAAATGCAGATTTCAAACATTTTTAGGAAGGAAAAAAATATGATTTGGTCCTTTAAAAATTCTATAATTGCACCCAATTGGATTTAAACTTGATTTTATGCAATTATCCCATCAAAAATTCAATCTCAAACTCAGCTTTGCGCGATCTCCTTATCTGGTCCTTGGCTCCTGATTTCGCGATTTAACCCTCAATCGACCATTAAACTCTCAATTTGTTCAATTTTGCCCTTGAACCAAAATCTATTTTTTTTGAAATATTTTTCAGAAAAATAAAGAGTCAAAAATTGGGTAGCAACAGACGCTTTATCAAAGATTTCTCGAAGATTACGGCACCCTTGTGCAAACTATTAGCCAAAGAAGTGGATTTTGTGTTTGATCAAGCATGTAAAGATGGCCATGATGAGCTTAAGAGACGTGTCACATCTGGCACTATCATCCAACCACCAAATTGGGATGAACCTTTTGAGATAATGTGTGATGCGAGTGACTATGCGGTAGGAGCTGTGCTTGGGCAAAGATAGCCATGATTTATAGCACTATTGTATTAAAGGTCCACTAGCTGCTGTTGTCAAATGTCAAGGTACCGAGAGCCATATATTTTATGGTCAATTGAAAGTGGGTGTCCTTGATTAGATAAATAAGGTTTTCCAAGTTGCCAATCCTCATCAAGGTACCGAGAGCCATATATTTTATGGTCAATTGAAAGTGGGTGTCCTTGATTAGAGAAATAAGGTTTTCCAAGTTGCCAATCCTCGTCAAGGTACCGAGAGCCATATATTTTATGGTCAATTGAAAGTGGGTGTCCTTGATAAGATAAATAAGGTTTTCCAAGTTGCCAATCCTCGTCAAGGTACCGAGAGCCATATAAGGCTGTCATACCACTTCACCATGCACGCAAGCACGGTGCCAATGGATTCTTCAAAACTAGTGCTTCTACTTTCGTTGTTATACATCCTTCTACTCCAGCCTTCCCTCACCGCTGCTCAGCCGGACTTCATTAATTATGACTGTAACTGGAACAATGTCAGTAACAGTAACTACACAACTGATAGCAACTTCCATAGAAACCTCAACAGAGTTCTGTCCTCCATAGCATCCGCCACTCAGATTGACTACGGATTTTACAATCTATCCGCCGGCGAGGTTCCCGAACGTGTAAATGCATTTGCACTGTGTAGAGGAGACGTTGCAGTTGATGTTTGTCGAAGTTGCGTGAATGACTCTACTCGAAAGATCTTAGAGGTTTGTCCAAACAGGATGGATGTTTTTGGATTTTACGACCTCTGTATGATACGATACTCGAATAGCTCTACGTTCGGTGTTGTGGATGACGACTATTATTTCGACGAGGAGAAAGGACAGAATGTTTTGGATGTAACTCTATTTAATCAGGCACTCACAACATTACTTCTCAGACTTCAAGCCAGAGCTGCATCAGGGAACTCTTTCAAGAAGTTCGCATCTGGAAACCAAAGTGCTGGAGTTGAAACAGTATATGCTACGGTTCAGTGCACTCCTGATTTATCCGAGGAGCAGTGCTCCGGTTGCCTGGTTGGTCTTTTTTGGCATATCAAGAACTGTTGTGATGGGAGCATTGGAGCTAGACTCACAAATCCGAGCTGCAATTTGAGGTGGGATATTGTAAAATTTTTTAGTGGTACGCTAGAGATATTATCGCCGCCGCCACAAATATTATCACCCACAACTCTTCCGGCACCATCACAAGGTAGGACTTGGATTGTTATTACCCCCCTCCCGCACTTTGCTTTTGATGTTTTCATATAGTAATTCAATTAATAGTTTACCCTGAAATCATTCATACGAATTAGAATTAGTAAGGAAAAAAAACTACATGTGTTTTTACCGTGTTTAATTAATTAATACTAAAAGTAGAGTAAATATTAATTAATATTAAAAAGTAGAGTGAGCTACAATAACCTTCTTGACATAATAAAAAATTAAAGATTTTAAAAAACTTTTTTTCATATTTAAAAACATATTACATAAGCTTTATCCAAAATGCTTTTGAAAAGATATTAAAATTAACACAATGAAGAAAGAATATAAAAAAAAAATGGGACTTGGTTACTTTATTAGTTCATCAGCAATATTAATTTCAGTCATTTTTTATTTTCTTATTTTTCTCTACTTTTGGAATTTTTGTATTTAATATTTTTTAAACAATAATTAAATATATTTTGGATACAATCTTCAAAATTTTAATTTTTTTCTATAATTTTGTGCTAGGAGTTACTGAAATTTAGCCTTCAAAATCTATTTACTATTTTTTATGGTTTATATTATGGAATGTGATAGAACTTGAATCTATTCTCTTAAAAGAAATAAAAATTAGCTATGGATAAGCTTTGCGAGCCACGGAAGCAACTTTCCTTTAGGTCATAAGGCCATAATCATTGGGATTGTCCACATTCAGAACTCAATAGTCTGCAGTCAAGTTTTTAAAACTTTTAGGGGCACATTGGTAATCCATGCAGGAAAGAAGAGCAACACGGCAGTATGGAGCATTGTCATTACTGTCGTTACAGTTGTTGGTGTTATGATACTCGTCATCTGCATCTGCCTATTCATAAGAACAAGAAAGCAAAGGGAAAAGGAAAGAGTTGAAAGTAAGATAGTATTTGGTTGTTGAATTGCTTTGAAATAGTTCTTATTTTTTATTTTAAATATGTATATATAATTATATTTAAGTAAATACAATTTATGTTCGTCCTTAATTTTCAATGCAATCATGTTTACGTGTATGCTAACTTGTTTAACTTTTGAAGTTGCGAACAAAATAGAAAGTGCAGAATCACTGCAATTTGCATTTAGCAGCATTCAAGATGCAACGGAGGACTTTTCGGAGAAAAATAGGCTGGGACAAGGTGGATTTGGTGCTGTTTACAAGGTAGTAAAGGATATACTGCTACTATTACATATAGTTAAATCGCAATGCTTCAAATGATTTAGGGATTAATGAATTGATATGATTTCAGGGAGTACTTCCTAACGGACAAGAGATTGCTGTGAAAAGACTTTCTAAGGATTCAGGGCAAGGAGATTTAGAATTCAAAAATGAAGTCCTGCTACTAGCAAAGCTCCAACACCGGAATTTAGTCAAGCTTCTAGGTTTCTGCCTTGAAGGAATTGAAAGGCTTCTTATCTATGAATTTGTGCCTAATTCGAGCCTTGATCATTTCATATTTGGTAAAGCTAGGAACCACCTAATTTATAGTTGTATTACATGCAATTGTGTCTCCTTCAAAATAGGAAGTACAAATGAATATTTCCTTGTACTCTTTACTTACTTAAGCCATACGAATCCTTGAAATGTAGATCCAACCAAGCGTGTGCAATTGAATTGGGAAAGACGT
The DNA here is from genome assembly GCA_964035475.1 of Salix caprea. Lineage (NCBI taxonomy): Eukaryota > Viridiplantae > Streptophyta > Magnoliopsida > Malpighiales > Salicaceae > Salix > Salix caprea. Next base: position 13,607,266 of record OZ037749.1, read on the forward strand.
TACAACATAATTAGAGGAATTGCTCGAGGGCTTCTTTACCTTCACGAGGATTCTCGACTTCGAATCATTCATCGTGACCTCAAAGCCAGCAACATTCTGTTAGATGAAGAGATGAATCCGAAAATTTCTGATTTTGGCATGGCGAGGCTGTTTGTAGTGGACCAAACTCAAGGCAACACAAGTAGAATTGTGGGAACCCAGTAAGTATCTGAACAAGATAATTACCATTTATTAAGCTCATCTTTTATTGCATTGTATCAAATAAGATAAAATGAAAAATCCCAACAATATAAATGATGTTAAACATTCTCAACGTTGTCGAATCTAATAATTTGGAACTTTTTGTTGATGATAAACAGTGGCTATATGGCTCCAGAGTATGCACAGCAAGGACACTTATCGGTCAAGCTAGACGTATTTAGTTTCGGCATGCTAGTTTTGGAGATTCTGACTGGTAAAAAAAATAGTTTTCATAATGGAGATCGCATAGAGCACCTTCTGAGCCATGTAAGTAGAATCATCCACCATTCACACACATTATATAAGGCTTTATACGGATATTTGCGAGCCCTTCACTACTGTGAATTCACTTTGGATAAATTTGTAGGCATGGAGAAACTGGAGGGAAGGGACTGCTCAAGATATTATAGATCCCGTTTTGAGTAGTGGCTCAGCAACAGAAATGAAGAGATGTATCCACATCGGGTTACTATGCGGTCAAGAAAATGCAGCTGACAGGCCGACAATGGCTTCAGTAGTTCTTATGCTAACCAGCTCTTCCCTCACATTGCAAATACCTTCTCAACCTGCATTTCTTATGAGCAATCAATTAGATATGTCATTCTTATTAGGGCAGAATTCAAGGGTGACTGATCAGTCCTCGCTATCTATCTGAATCTGAACGTATCCCTTTGTCTAGAAACGATGTTTCAATTTCTGAGTTGTATCCTAGATAATTTAAATAAGTTTTGTGGTTTTAGTCAGTCATTTCAATGTTTGGATTGAGATAAATATTTTACATAACATCAATGTTTTAATTACCTTTGAATATCATCACCTCTACTTTTTCTAATTAAATTAACTCAAATTTAATTAATCACTTTTAATGTCTCAATTGAGAATGATTTTTTTTCTTATGTATGTTTTCCAGTTCATATTTTTTTAGTCATCATTGATATTGTTGAATGATAAGGAGATCCCAGCGCATGACTGTGCGTTTTGTACATCAATTTTATGACAACTTCTTATTATTCGTACATAACTAGATTATGAAACATTTTCCTTTTTGAATGGTCTATATTATTGTTATAAAAAGATGGCATTTGGCTTATTTTTTAAAATTAAAAAATAATAATTAAAGGAGCCAAATGTTATGAGAACCTAAAATTTTACTTCAGAATTACTTTATTTCCCCATCTCTATCTCTTTAACTAAATATTTTATATCTCTTCTACATTTACTCTTTCGTTAAAAGACACTAACTAAACCTAGCAAAAAACATATCTATCCTATGTTATAAATCTTATACTCTATACTCAAAATTTAAATACTAAGCCCAAATTATTCATAACCCTACAAAAGATTCGTGTCTCTCTAAAACCTTCTACCTTTTATGTACCAGTTTCCGCTGACCTTGAACATGTCATATCTACCTAGAAATGCAAGTGATTATAGATCTCAATTAAAAATTAAAAGAGTTATACACTAATTGATTAATGAAAATATTGGTGTTCATCTTTAATGGTAGTGCCTCTCATTTTATTGATAGATAAACTGGTGAATAGACTAGAAATAAACATTGATTAAGAAATAAGATATCTGACTCGCATTGAATGTTGTGTGTGTTTGCACTGTCGACCATTGGTTAGAAAAGTTGCACAAACCTTGTATAAAAATATGCACTTATAAAAAATATATTATAAAATGTAACAGTTAATCAAAAAAAAATATTATGTGCGTGGGAAGAAAGGAATGAATATAGTTGGGCTGAGTTTAGACCTATAAATGTATCAAATTTTATTTTTCATATTTTATAAATTATTAACTATGACTTGTTTAATATTTTTTTTGAATCCTAACAAGTCTGATATATCAGTATATAATTAATTTTTAAAAGACTATTATAGATTTTTTTAGGGTTAAACATATAATTCTTCTACCATCCAAAAAAATATGGAGTCTTCGGTCTTTCATCCACAATTTCTGTTTTCAGCTGGTTAGAGTTAATAATAGAAAAGGGCATTATAATAAACCTTTAACATATCATTTATGTTGTAAAACTTATTTCAAAAGACCTTATCCCATAATGAAAAATACAACTTACCTTTTTGTATGCGAAAAGTATATGTATAAAACTTTCTAGACCACATTGAAAAAATAAGATTATCATTGAGTGTTTATATACTAAACCTTGAAATGAAATAGTAACAAATAAAGAAAAGATAATGGTCTCACGGTATAAGGTTGAACCAAGCAAAAGAAAACCTTTTGATTCCCCCCTGCACCCGAGACAACGCCTTGGTTTTTTGTTTTTATCTTCAACATTAATTTATATTTGATAACCCTTAAACTAAAATCATATATTTCAAACACTTAGAAAATTAATAGCCATGCTATTGAAGAACTATTTTTAAAGAAAATATCAATGCACACTTCAAGTTTATTTATTATTATTTTTGCTCTTCTATTAATATTACAACAATTTATGATAATATAAGTTGATAGTTTCATATGTTTCTGTCTACTTATTATTTATTATTATTTATTATTATTATTATTATTATTATTATTATTATGAAATGTGACTATTTCTCTTGTTTTCGAAAAAGTGGTATGCCTTCAAAATCATAAGATTTTGCTACCTTCGTTTTTGTTTTGGAATATCTAATTCCGTCGTCCACATTTACGTATGATTCAATGAAAGTCTAAAGATTAACTTTTCCCATCGGACATGAACCCACATACCCGACCCAATCTTTTTTTGTTTTTATAATCAATTTGATAAAAATAAAGTTTACATTTTAGCCCATTAATTTTGAAAATAGTGTTTTATAATATTCTTGAATTTCAAAAGTTATTATATAGGAAATACACATGGCACACTTCAAAAAATAATCAAAATAATAAAATTAAGTAAGATTTAAATCCAGTTCTATTAGATTAAATATGATACATGAAAACAAAGAAAGAAATTAATTATATTTATTTTGCAATAAATCAATTAATCACGAACCAGTATCACAATCACGAAAGGTAGGCTAACTTCTTTTTCTATACTGAAATTATTTCACTTGTTTCACGGCTTCCAGCTTCAGCTTCTGTAATTTCTATCTTTAACATGGCTGTGCTTGGTAGGGAAGGAGAATACTACTTCTCGGATAGTTATTGTTATTCTCACCATTTTCTGTTTTAGGAAGCCAAAGCAAGAGGTTTAATGTAAGGTATTGCTCATTGGTTCTTACAATTTAAACAGCTTGGGTTCATTAACACGAATCAAATTCACTAGATAATTTGTTTTTCTTCCAAACATTTTTTTTTGGATTTGAGGAAATCTCACCCCTCGAAAAGTGTACTTTGTAGGCTCAGGTGAGAGAATAAAACCTCGGCTGTCTCAGGTTCTTACAAGAAATGTACGTTCTAACTCGAACTCGAGATATGTTGTACAAATCTAAAGCTCTTTATCACCACATCACGTCCCATGGAGGAACTTCCTTCCAAACATCCTACAAACAAAACATTAAAAACTTGCATTTTGTGAAGATTTCGATGAAAATGGTAGCAAAAGATGCTGGGAAATCAAATTTGCCACCATCGAACTAGCAACAAACAACTTCTCCGATGATAATAAGCTTGGACAAGGTGGTTTTGGTGCTGTTTACAAGGAACTTTATTATAAAACTAGTACATAACAAATGGTATCGAATTGTTTTTATAAAAAAAATCAGATCAATTTTCCTAATTTATTAAACAGGGGTTCTGCTTGGAAGGAACAAAAAAGCTTCTAGCCTATGGGTTTGTGCCTAATTCAAGTCTCGGTCAATTTATACATGGTAATCCTGAATTCCATGTACAAGTTTTCCAAAGTTTCTGAAGCTTTCATTTTATGAACATTTAGATCCAAACAAGTCATCCCAACTTAAGACTAACCTGCTATCGAGCAATGATATTTCAATTACTGAGTTCCATCCTTGATAATTTTCTCATTATATAGTAAATGAATGGGTATTGTTGATGTTAAGGAAATAATAAAGTATATATTCTTGATAATAAAGTAATTAATAAAAGAAAAAAAATTATCATTAGTTTGATGGGTTTGTTAAGTAATAATCAGAGTAAATATTATTGATCTTTTTTTTAATAAATAAAAAGAAGAGATCAAGAGATTAAGCAACTCAAGACAATCAACAAATTATTTGAATTATCTAATCAAAGAAGATGATCGAGTATTTTGTATAATTTATTTTATTTTATTTTATTTTATTTCCTTATAAGTCTTGTTGTATGACTATATAAATCTACATAAAAACTACAAAAAAATGGATAAATTTTACCAAATTGAGTTTTAGAAAGACCAAAAAATAAACGTTTTTCAATAATCAACATTTCAAGTCGAAGACCTAGTCATCAAGAACAACATATTCGAATTCTATTTTCATCAAGTTTCCAATATTGATCAAGGTAAGAACACTACTAGACAAATCAAAATTAGTGATATAATTTGTTTTCTTAAAAAAATTAGTGATAGTGAATAAATTAGTGATGGAATTTCTATGAAAAATATTTTCATCATTAATTTCATCAGTACTATTTTAGCAATGAGGCAAATTCCATCACTAATTATTTACAAAACTAGTGATGAAAATTAAAATTATTTGATTTTTATTAGTAATCTCTTTGAAAATATTTTAAAAATAATTTAATAATCCAAGAAATGTTTCTTTATTGGCTATGGAGATAAAGAGCTTGGATTTTGGTTTTGGGATGATCAAGGACAGAAAGAGAATCAGAAGTAGAAATGTAGTCTTTAATGAAAAAGTTTTGTACAAAGATAGATCGAAAGTAGAAACAAATATAGCTGATTTACATGCAAGCCCATAAAATCTGAATTCATAAGATTACAAGGTTTTCCTAATTATACTGTGTAGAGCAAAAATCAAAAGCCTTCACAAAAAAAATTCAAGATATGAATCATTTCTCTTTTAATAAATAGAGTTACCTTAACGATTATAGAAGAAACTTATGTAACCTCCACTAAAAAGATTTGTTTTTCTCCATTATGAATGACATATATATATATATATATATATATATATATATATATATATATATATATATATATATATAAATATATATTTAAATGCACAGACCTTGTATAAAATATATGCACTTATAAATAATATTATAAAATATAACAATTAATCATAAAAAAAATATTATATGAGTGGGGAGAAAGGAATAAAAGTTTTCATGAATATAGCTAGGTTGAGTTTTGACCTATAAATGTATCAAATTTTATTTTTGATATTTTATAAATTGTAAACTTGACCCATTCAATATTTTTTTGAATCCTAACAAGTCTGATATATCAGTTTATAATTAATTTTTTAAAGACTAGTATAGATTTTTTTAGGGTTAAACATATAATTTTTATATTCTTCTACCATCCAAAAAAATATGGATTGTTAGGTCTTTCATCCACAATTTTTGTTTTCAACTGGTTAGAATTAATAATACAAAAGAGCATTATAATAAACTTTTAACATATCATTTATGTTGTTGAGGTGGTTCAAAACAGTGAGGGCATTTTCATAGATAACTGTGTTGCAAGATGGTAGTTAGGTATCACCATATTTTCCCTTCATAGATGCCTCTTTGAGCAGGGAAGAAAAAATTCCTAGACCAACAATCACTAAAAATTTGGACTAGCTTGAGCCTTGAGTGCTGCAACTTAAAAAATATTGTTTTTCTATATATATATATATATTTCACAAACCCTTGCAATGATATAGATATGCTTAGAACATTCATGAAATCATCAAAAAAGCAAAGGATTTGTGAAGGTTAAGAACAAAACACTTAAAAGAAATTTAAAAAATTGACTTTGATGATCAAGATTTTGTTATAGGATTTTCCTAAATAGCAGTAAACTTTTTAGAACACCTTGTAATTATAATACTCACACAACCTAAACAAACCCAAAAAAAAATACCAAAACATAAACTAGGATGAAAATTTATCAATAGCTAAAAATGGTCTCATCATTTTGGAAATGACAAGCGGTAGCCAAAACAGTCCAACCATTTTAAGAAATGGTCAGAATGTTTCTCAAACTAGTCTAATAGTTTCTTAAAATATCTAGTCTATTTCGGGAAAATTTCCAGAAACTCTTTAGGTTCTTTAAAATGGCCTGACCAATTTTAAAAGGGTCTCACAAATTCTCAAAAAAGTTTAACTTATTCTAAAAAGGTCTAATTGATTCTTAAAAGGTCTAACCAATTCTAAAATAGTCTAATTAATAATGCTAACAAGAAGAAAATTATCTAATGACTAGTTTGATTTAATCGTTGGCCAATTTAAAAGTGTAATTATGTTTCAGAATTAATTTAGGGTCCAATTGAAGGATTTAATTAAGTTCAAGGACTTAATTATACTTCAAATTGGTCAAATTCATTTTATTAAGGGCTTAATCGATGGAAAATCAAGTTCTTGAGCTTAATTCGGGTTCAATTGAGAAGATGGCAGTTTTCATAAATCAAATCGAATTTTTTCAAAGCCAATTGTGCAAATTCAGGGGCCAATTTGAAGAGAATTGAGAGTTTAACGATCAATTAAAGGTCAAATCACACAAATCACTAAAACCAATGACCAAAATAAAAAAGGCACACAAAATTAAGGTTGTTGTTAAAATTCTAACGGGGATACAATTGCACAAAATTAAAAATTTAAAGCTAATCAGGGTGCGATTAGAATAATTGTAAATTAAGGGACCAAATCACATTTTGACCTTATACTAAATCCTCTGCAGATGTGACGGCATTGTTCAGTCACCTAAACAGTGCAAGCACACTGCTGCAAGTGAAGAGACAACCCTTCACTGCACACAATGGGCAACTGAAAGGTTTCCTACTTTTGCCTATAAATTGCCTGCATGCAAATGAACAAGGGGGGAGGGGGGGGGGGGGGGAGAAGAGATTTACATTGACGTAAGAAAACACAGATAGTGGGAGAGCAAAATATTTAGAGGAGAAAAGGCTTACAAAATAGGGGAGGTTGAGAACGGGGGGGAGCAAAGGCGGAGAACAAGAAAAAAAATTGACAGAGACACGGGGGAAGTTTACAGGGGGAACGACAGGGAATCAGACAGTTATGAAAAATAGCCAACAACCACATTATCTTCCTAGCTTCGGCGACAACAACTCTCTCTCTCTCTATCTCAGGAGGCAACAACCCTCTCTCTCCCCCCTCCAGCCAGCCTCCCTCTGCAACGTCGTCTCTCTCTCTCTCTCTCTCTCAAAAACCAGTTGCAACCGTCTCTCTCCTTCAACAGCAGCTCCCAGTGAGCACAACAGTTGTTCCTTTGGCACCGTCAGTCTCTTCTCCATGCCAGCATCTCAACCAGCAGTTCCAAGACTCCTTCCCCAGCTCCGACGACGATAATAGCAGCAACCCCTACACAAAACTAATCAGCTTCCAACGCCCCCTCCGGCCACCACAAGCCACCATTTCTGACACCACTAACAAAGGAAAAACCACCTCGCCCTCCTCTACCCAGCAATATTAGCAGGTAAGCCTCTCGTCACCGTCGACCGACTACCTTGTTACTGTTCTGTGGCACACCTAACTCTTGAATTTCAGTATTTGAGGATGGAGGCCTGGCTACAACCTCTTTGGTAGACTAAAATGGTGTTTCATTTAGGCAACTATTATTAATCATTATGAGATTAAATGAGGATAGTTCAATTTTATTTTTTATTTTTTAAATGCATAGTGTAAGGATTGTATTTCCCTTTAAACTATTTTAAAAATAAAAAGTTGATCACGGACAATTCTATATTTTTATATTACCCTTACAAAATTATATTATATTTAATCTTTTATAAGTATAGTGTAAAAATTGTAATACCCTTACAAAAAGTTGTTTTTAAAAGTTTGATGGGGCAGTCTAATTGTTTTACATTTTAATAACATAGTGTGAAGACTATATCAAACTATTCAGTATTTTCAAACTATTTTTTAAAATATTTACAAGTTGACGAGCGTTGATTTGGTCTCTTGATTTTCAAAACAATTTTCTAGTGATTGGGTGTTGCTCATGCCTTCTAGACAGCACATGTGCGGGGTTGCTCCAAGTCTAAGCACCATCTTCTAATGAATACTAGACTTTTTTTTATATCTAATCCGGCTCAACAATTAGAATAGTATAAGAAACTCAAGGAGCCAGAAATATTATTAACAAAACTAAATTTACAATCAAAATCCAACAGAATAAACCCCGAATAAAAAGAATTATGATGGTAAAGATTTTGCGATTTGCATAGCAGGTTCTGAATTCGAGTCAAAACATGCATTTCTTGTAAGAACCAGGAATAGACAAAATTTTACTTGCTCACCTGATTTATAAAATATATTTTTTAAAAATACAATTTTCTCGAATCCAATAAAAAATGATAAAATAACATTGATACTAGGAAAATGATAAGTTAGCAACGCAAGGAAAAAGAATACACGATCATTCGTAGAAATTACACTGCTATAACATTTCTATAAGGCACTTAAAGTCTTTGTTTTAATTAATGCCTCATCTCTTGTGTCATAAACTTATCAATCTTTCCTAGCTGTGTGTGAGGCGATGAAAGAAAAAAAGACAGAATTTCAAAAAATAGAGATTTTATAGCACTATTGTATTAAAGCTCAACTAGCTGCTTTTGTCGGATCTCCTTCCCATCCAGCAGCCTGTCCATATTTGCAACACATGACGCTGTACGAAGAAGAGGTTCGCCAAAGCTGTCGTTCTGCTCTTCTACATCTGATGGATCCAATTTTATAAATCACTGGAAAAACCACTTGCGCTTTGGATCCCTTCCATTGAAGCATCTTCAATAAACTAATCTGCAAGGAAAACACCGCCCACTTGTCAAGTTTGGATTGCTATTGAACCTACGTAGAGGGGGGGGGGGGGGGGGTCCGTTTTCCAAGTTGCCAATCCTGGTCAAGGTAACCGAGAGCCATATATTTTATGGTCAATTCAAAGCAGGTGTCCTTGATTAAATAAATAAGAAAACAATTTTATTAATAATAATAATAATAATAATAAATATAAGGCTGTCATACCACTTCACCATGAACGCAAGCACGGTGCCAATGGATTCTTCAAAACTAGTGCTTCTACTTTCGTTGTTATACATCCTTCTACTCCAGCCTTCCCTCAACGCTGCTCAGCCGAACTTCACTCATTATCACTGTAACTGGAACAATGTCAAAAACAGTAACTACACAGCTGATAGCAACTTCCGTAGAAACCTCAACAGAGTTCTGTCCTCCATAGCATCCGCCACTCAGATTGATCACTACGGATTTTACAATCTATCCGCCGGCGAGGTTCCCGAACGTGTAAATGCATTTTCACTGTGTAGAGGAGACGTTGCAGTTGATGTTTGTCGAAGTTGCGTGAATAACTCTTAGAGGTTTGTCCAAACGAGATGGAAGTTGTTGGAGTTTACGAACTCTGTATGATACGATACTCGAACAGATCTATGTTCGGTGTTGTGGATGACTACTATTATTTCAACAATGTGAAGGGGACGAATGTTTTGGATGTAACCCTATTCAATCAGGCACTCCAAACATTATTTTCCAGACTTATACCCAGAGCTGCATCAGGGAACTCTTTCAAGAAGTTCGCATCTGGAAACCAAAGTGCTGGAGTTGAAACAGTATATGCTACCGTTCAATGCACTCCTGATTTGTCCGAGGAGCAGTGCTCCGGTTGCCTGATTAAACTTTTTCGGAATATCCCGAACGGGAGCGTCCAAGGGAAGAATGGAGCTGCACTCATATATCTAAGCTGCAATTTGAGGTGGGATATTGTAAAATTTTTTAATGGTACGCTAGAGATATTATCGCCGCCGCCACAAATATTATCGCCGCCGCCACAAATATTGTCACCCACAACTCTTCCGGCACCATCACAAGGTAGGACTTGGATTGTTATTACCCCCCTCCCGCACTTTGCTTTTGATGTTTTCATATAGTAATTCAATTAATAGTTTACCCTGAAATCATTCATACGAATTAGAATTAGTAAGAGAAAAAAACTACATGTGTTTTTACTGTGTTTAATCAATTAATATTAAAAGTAGAGTAAATATTAATTAATATTAAAAAGTAGAGTGAGCTACAATAACCTTCTTGACATAATAAAAAATTAAAGATTTCAAAAAACTTTTTTTCATATTTAAAAACATATTACATAAGCTTTATCCAAAATGCATTTGAAAAGATATTAAAATTAACACAATGAAGAAAGAATATAAAAAAGATGGGACTTGGTTACTTTATTAGTTCATCAGCAATTTTAATTTCAGTCATTTTTTATTTTCTTATTTTTCTCTACTTTTGGAATTTTTTTATTTAATATTTTTTAAACAATAATTAAATATATTTTGGATACAATCTTCAAAATTTTAATTTTTTTCTATAATTTTGTACTAGGAGTTACTGTAATTTAGCCTTCAAAATCTATTTACTATTTTTTTATGGTTTATATTATGGAATGTGATAGAACTTGAATCTATTCTCTTAAAAAGAAATAAAAATTAGCTATCGATAAGCTTTTGCGAGCCACGGAGGCAACTTTGCTTTAGGTCATAAGGCCATAATCATTGGGATTGTCCACATTCAGAACTCAATAGTCTCCACTCAAGTTTTTAAAAGTTTTAGAGGCACATTGGTAATTCATGCAGGAAAGAAGAGCAACACGGCAGTACGGATCATTGTCATTAATGTCGTTCTAGTTGTCGGTGTTATGATACTCGTCATCTGCATCTGCCTATTCATAAGAACAAGAAAGCAAAGGGAAAAGGAAAGAGTTGAAAGTAAGATAGTATTTGGTTGTTGAATTGCTTCGAAATAGTTCTTATTTTTTATTTTAAATATGTATATATAATTATATTTAACTAAATACAATTTACGTTCGTCCTTAATTTTCAATGCAATTATGTTTATGTGCATGCTAACTTGTTTAACTTCTGAAGCTGCGGACATAATACAAAGTGAAGAATCACTGCAATTCACGTTCAACACCATTCGAGATGCAACAAAGGACTTTTCGGATAGGCTGGGACAGGGTGGATTTGGTGTTGTTTACAAGGTAGTAAATAATATACTACTACTTACATATAGTTAAATCGCAATGCTTGAGATGATTTAGGGATGAATGAATAGATATGATTTCAGGGAGTACTTCAGAACGGACAAGAGATTGCTGTGAAAAGACTTTCTGAGGATTCAGGGCAAGGAGATTTGGAATTCAAAAATGAAGTCCTACTGGTGGCAAAGCTCCAACACCGGAATTTAGTCAGGCTTCTAGGTTTCTGCTTGGAAGGAATTGAAAGGCTTCTTATCTATGAGTTTATGCCTAATGCGAGCCTTGAACACTTCATTTTGGTAAAGCTAGGAACCAGCTAATTTACAATTGTATTATATGCAATTGTGTCTCCTTCAAAATAGGAAGCACAAATGAATATTTCTTGTACTCTTTACCTACTTGAGTAAATTGAGCCATACGAATCCTTGAAATGTAGATCCAGTCAAGCGTGTGCAATTGAACTGGGAAAGACGTTACAAGATAATTGGAGGAATTGCTCGAGGGCTTCTTTACCTTCACGAGGATTCTCGATTTCGAATCATTCATCGTGACCTCAAAGCCAGCAACATTCTGTTAGATGAAGAGATGAATCCGAAAATTTCTGATTTTGGCATGGCGAGGCTGTTCGTAGTGGACCAAACTCAAGGCAACACAAGTAGAATTGTGGGAACCTAGTAAGTATCTGAACATGATAAACAAGATAATTACCATTTATTAAGCTCATCTTTTATTGCATTGTATCAAAGAAGATGAAATGAAATATCCCAACAATATAAATGATGTTAAACATTGTCAACATTGTTGAATCTAATACTTTGGAACTTTCGTTGATGATAAACAGTGGCTATATGGCTCCAGAGTATGCACTGCAAGGACAATTCTCTGTCAAGTTAGATGTATTTAGCTTCGGCGTGCTAGTTTTGGAGATTATGACTGGTAAAAAAATTGGTTTTCGCAATGGAGATCACATAGAGCACCTTCTGAGCCATGTAAGTATAACCATCCACCATTCACTCACATTATATAAAGATTTATACGTACAGATATTGTTAGCCCTTCAATACTATGAATTCACTTTGGATAAATTTTGTAGGCATGGAGAAACTGGAGGGAAGGGACTGCTCAGGCTATTATAGATCCTGTTTTGAGTAATGGCTCAGCAATAGAAATGACGAGATGTATCCACATCGGGTTATTGTGCGTTCAAGAAAATGTAGCTGACAGACCGACAATGGCTTCAGTAGTTCTTATGCTAAGTAGCTCTTCTCTCACATTGCAAATACCTTCTCAACCTGCATTTTTTATGAGCAATCAATCAGATATATCCTCATCGGGGCAAAATTCAAGGGTGACTGATCAGTCCTCGTTATCTGAATCTGAACATATCCCTTTGTCCAGAAACAATGTTTCAATTTCTGAGTTGTATCCTAGATAATTTAAATGAGTTTTGTGGTTTCAGTTAGTCATTTGAATGTTTGGATTGAGATAAATATTTTACATCGCATCAATGTTTTAATTACCTTTGAATATCATCACTTCTACTTTTTCTAATGAAATTAACTCAAAATTTAATTAATCACTTTTTAATGTCTTAATTGAGAATTATATATTTTTCTGTATATTTTTCGGCACATATTTGTTTGGTCATCAATATTGCTGAATGACAAGGAGATCCCAACACGCAACTGTGCGTTTTATACATCAATTTTATGACAACTTCTTAGTATTCGTACATAACTAGATTATGAAACATCTTACTTTTTGAATGGTGTGTATTATTATTATAAAAAGATGGCATTTGGGTTATTTTATAAAATTAAAAAATAATAACTAATAGAGACAATTATGTTATGAAAACCTAAAATTTTACTTCATAATTAATTTATTTCCCCATCTCTATCTCTTTAACTAAATATTTTATATCTCTTTTATATTTACTCTTAAGTTTAAAGACACTAACTAAACCTAGCAAAAAATATATCTAACCTTATGTTATAAGTCTTATACTATATACTCAAAATTTAAATACTAAGTCCAAACTATTCATAACCCTACAAAATATTTGCGTCTCTCTAAAAGAAACCCAAAGAATAGACATTCTATGCCTTTAATCCAATGGGTTGTCGTGAATTGTCATCGCCTTATATAGCTCTAAAATATCTCTTTTCCCTCTCTCCAAAACCTTCTACCTTTTATGTACTAGTTTCCGCTGACCTTGAACATGATATCTACCTAGAAATGCAAGTAATTATAGATCTCAATTAAAAATTAAAAGAGTTATACACTAATTGATTAATGAAAGTATTGGTGTTCATCTTTAATGGTAGTGCCTCTCATTTTATTGATAGATAAACTGGTGAATAGACTAGAAATAAACATTGATTAAGAAATAAGATATGTGACTCGCATTGAATGTTGTGTGTGTTTGCACTGTCGACCATTGGTTAGAAAAGTTGCATAAACCTTGTATAAAAATACGCGTCAGACTATTTAAAAAAAACATAAAAAATATTAAGATTGTAAAAGTTTTTCAAGTGATGTCATTAAACTTGAACATCCAAATGACTAATAATAATAATGTGGTTTGAATTTTTAAAAATTGAGATAATAAAAAACCCTAAAAAAAGAAAATTAAAACCAATTAGTCCTACAAATAACAAAACAAAACATATCATGAAAATCATATGCCTAAAAAAATTTCAGTATCGCATCTATTTTTTTAAAAAAAAAAAACTAAGATAACAATATTTTTGTTCAACCTAGACTTCATGACTTAATTTGTCAAACTCGCGATTCAGGTCATGGAATCCAATATGTTTCATTAACCATTCTTTTAATTTACTTTTTACCTAAGTTTTGGATAAAAAACAAGATAATTTTTTTTATTTTCTTATTTTTTTATTTTTAAAAAACCTATAGGATGAAACTATAAGAGAAAAAATAGAGAACAAATAATCTACAAAATGATTTTTTTTAAAAAAATATATTAACTCGGTGATATACTAAAGCAATTCATGGTCAAGTCATGTCAACCTATTATACTATTGATCCAGATCATGAAAATAAAATTTGAACTAATTAATTTCATAGAAAGAATACATCACAACATCAAAATAAACCAAATGTTTTAAAAAAATAAAGCTAACATTTTCTTTTAAAATATTCAAACAAAATATTGGATTGATCCTTATATTTTGGTTTAACTCGTCAAATATGCAACCACGCCATGAACTCAACTAAATTTAATTATTTATTACCTAAATATAAATTAACAATGTCTTAAGATAACAATAATAAAAGAAAAATCAAAAACTGTTTCTCATATGGCCTTAATGGCCCAAACACATGGACCTAGTGGTGTAGTGTACTTGGACTTTTCTTTAAAAAAACTCTAGGACATAGGCTTTTTAACTCACCTCGTGTAACTGGACTTGATTTTATATTTTATTGTTTTCAGGGGCAAACAACATGTCGTCTATTTTTATTTGTCTTTTAAAAAATAAACAACTCGAACTTGAAAAACTTCGAGCATGAAGATTTACCTTCACAAATATGCAGGAAAAATAAAACTAGAAAAATTATTTATGGTATTAAAATCAATATCAATGATAATTCTCTTTACACCGGATTTCAACAATTTTATCTCATAAAAAATAAATTAAAATGAGATTTAACAACACCATGATTAACTATTTTTTTGATGTTGGAGTCAATATCAACTCTTTCTATGCCAAAATCCATAGACTTTGTCTACAAATAAAATTGAAAAAAAAAGCGATAAAATTTGATTTTAAAATTACATTTCTAACAACTAAAGGAACTGACCATTTAGTAATTGACAAGAATAGGTAGCAAAAGGAACTTTTCTTATGAATTTCTAAGTTTACATCTATCTTGCCCTTTTATTTATTCTGATTTTTTTTTTTTTAATCTCAACTTTTCTTATAAATCAAAAGCAACCGGGTTTTAATTTGGCTTTGAAAACACTAAAACAAGGAAGGGAAGGAAATGTTTAAGGATCAAAATAAAATATTACAAAACATGCAGTATTTCAATCCAGGGGAAAACAAAGACAGTGAAATGGTATCCCCTCTCTGATTATTATTCCATGTAAAACGGTTCCCATAACAGCTAATGTCGTGGAGGTTACAGCCAGTCCAACTAAACTTATTAAGAGCTTATCAACAAAAAATGCCTATCTGTACGAACATAATTTATTATGGACAATCAAACCACATTGATTTTGATAGGGAATACTGCAAAATCGAAAAGCATTATATTGATAAAAACAAAAGCAGTGAAACAAGAACACAAAAATACATAGAGCTTCAGATTCTCTACCACTTCAAGAAATTCTAGATGAAAATTATAACTCCCGGGAACATAAATCCCTGCCAAAAGTTAAACGACTTGCCAAAATTTAAACTTAAAGAAGCCAGGAAAAGATCTAAGATCCGATATTTTGGGATTTGTTAAGGATGACTCCTTCATATTTGACCTGGAACCATTTCATCGCATCATCCTTTGTAACTCTCTGATGAATGCCAACACGTGACTTGCACCTGCGACGACGACCAACACGGTACCCAGGACGTTCCAAAACAACATAGAAGTCCATGCCGTAAATACCAGTGGAAGGGTCATACCTGAGAAGGGATGATAAGACATTATGCTGAGCATTCAACACAGTACCAGGTCAAGTTATTAAAAAATAAAAATCCCAGTCCAGCAGATGTGACCACCTAGTAGAATTACAAGGTTTATACCAGTGCAAGATAAAAGAAGCTAGGCATAGATAACTGTGTTGCAAGATGGTAGTTAGGTATCACCATATTATCCCTTCACAGATGCCTCTGTGGACAGGGAAGAAAAAATTCCTAGACCAACAATCACTAAAAATTTGGAATAGCACAATAAAAGACCTCTCGAAAATCCATTTTAGTCTCGACTTGCAAAATCATATTTAAACACGAGTAAAAAAATAACCTAACCTAGAACAATGTGGACATTGAAAAAAGGTAATCCACAAACAAAGCTAACCATGTTTCATGCGCCCTGGTTAAAGCATTACACAAACCCCACTTCAGCAACTAGTGGCACCATCTAAACCACAGATATTATTGCCTAAACGTTCAAAATTGCAGAGTGTTCAAGCCTCATATTCAACTGGGTCACACGCAATACTAATACAATTCAAAAGGAGGGAAATACAAGACACCCATCTTGCAAGATTTTACAACAAGTAAACATAAATACAAGGGGAAAAGACTCACTTGATTCCAAGATCAATGTGCTCCTGAATACCGAAACCAAAGCAACCAGTGTCACTGAAGTTCCTCCTCAAAAGCTCATACTCCTTCACCTTCAACCCGCTCTCAAGCAACTGCATAGCCTTGTCTCCCCTCACAGTCACATAGCAAGCAATCTTCTCATTACGCCTAATCCCAAAAGATCTAACAGTATACCTAGCTGCTCATTAAAAACAAATCAACAACTAAAACAAAATCACTTTAAAAAGAGAGAGAGATGTAAAGACACATACCTTTTGAGAACACCGGGGTTTGGCCACTGAGTTGTTCGAGCACCTTGGCGGCGCGAGTGAGCCGGTCTCCGCTTTCACCGACGGAGATGTTGAGGACCAACTTCTGGACCTTGATTTCTCTCATTGGGTTTGATAGCTTCTTCTCTGAAGCCTGCTTTTTAAAAAAAAAAAAAAAAAAAACAAGAAATAGTTAGAGAGGAGATTCATCAACAGCATCTGTAGAGAGATTGTAGAGAGAAAAGAACTACAATAACAATACCATTGTGATGGTGTGGTTGGTTCGATGGAGGCAGAGGAGGAGGAGGAGAGGCTGTGGAATTTGTTTCTACAAGAAGATTAAATAAGCCACTAGGGTTTTGTGCTATGATGTGCTTGCCTGCCTGGTTAGTGGTTTAGGTTACTGAATGGAATGACAATATTACCCCTTCCATCTCTCGGACAAAATAGAAAACAGAGAATTCCGTTGCCGGGACTTGAACCCGGGTCTCTCGGGTGAGAGCCGAGTATCCTAACCAACTAGACTACAACGGAGAGTTGAATATGCCACGTGAACTATTATATAATGTCTATTATACATAGTCACTTGAGTTAAAACTAATTGCACATGTGAAAATTCCCTACAAGAAAATTAGAGGTTAAAAGTGCATTAAATTAAGATTGCAAGGATAGAAATATTTGGATACTATAGTTGAGAAAATAAATTAATTCTTCTCTTTTATTTTTTTATGAAAATTCTAGTTGAACATATTCAATAATGCAAATTAAAATTTTGACATTTTACAAGGGAGACAAGCCTTTTGAAATCTTGTTTATTGAAAACAATTCAAATGTACTGTTATTGTTGATTGCGTTAAAAAAAAACATTGATGTCAACAACAACAAAAAAAAAAGAGTCAAATAAGGGACAATATGAAAAACAACGTGAATTCTTTTTATTTATTTTATCTTTAGTGGATTAAACTGCATTTTAAAGATATTAAGTGATTTAGAATCATCAATTTATCGATCAGAAATCAATGGCAAGGATGAAAGAGAGCCTTTTTGAAAACATTAACCGATGGAAAAGATGAAAGAAAGCTTTGGTGAAAAGATTAATGTTTTGGTGTTTGATAGAAATATATAGAACAGTATTCTCTTGACAAGCTACGACTTTACGAATGGAATGACAATCAATTTCAATAAATTTTGTATGCTCATAAAAAAAAATAGGATTGATGACCATTTGAATACAACTAGTATTGTTAATATAAATTGAAGTAGAAGCAAATTGCATAACATGAAATTTGCTTAAATTTGCTTAGCAACCCATGAAGCGATTCAATTTCAGAATAAACAGACGACATAACCCAATATTCAGACTTGGTGGATGGCTCTGAGACCCAAGCCTATTTTTTACTTTCCAATAAAATGAGGTCATCATCAAGAAACATATTGATTCATAATATAATAATGAGTATCCACACAACCAGCTTAGTCAACATCATTAAAGCCCAGCATCATTAAAGCCCAACAAATGTAAAAACTTCTTGAAAAGAAAGAACAAATCACGACCAGATATTCCCTTGAGATATCAAATAAGACAATTAATAGCTGCCAAATATGACAGCATGAAGCCTGTAAAAAATAACAAGCCTGATGAATAAAAAATGATATATTAAGTCGAGTAATGTTTAAATAATTCAAACTACTTACCAATTGTTGATACATTGAAAGATCATATAAAAGATCACCATCTGTATTAGATAGCTTCAAATTTACCTCAATTTCAGTAAAAATTAAATTGTTATCTTGAAGGCTAGATAAATAAACAAGTTATTGGCTATACTTATCTTGATGTAAAAGTGTGCCATTTGAATAATGTTGATCCTAAAGTCCAATAAATTATTATAAGATACCAAAGTCTTTCATATAAAAGAAATATTTAAAGTGTTGATAAATTGGTCATTTAACTAGAGATAAAATCTAGTAATCACAATATCATTAATATACAGAAGATGTATAATGATCCAAAGGGTTGCCCTAGGAAAGAAATAAAGAGAGATTATATCAATTTTGAGTAAATATAAAACCTTGTAGAGTTGTACAAAACTCCTCAAATCATGCTCATAGTTTCTGTTTTAAACTATATAGAGATTGCTTCAAGCAATAAACATCAACAGAAAAGAAAGGAAACAAACAAGAAGAAAGAGACATAAAGATTTATTCTTTGAGGTCACCATGTGAAAAATCTTTTTTCATATACATCTAATGAAGTGATTATCCTTTGGAACAACAATGACCATTAAAATATGGACAATAATCATTTTTATAGTAGGGGTGAATGTTTCCTCATAATTAAGCCTAAATTTTGCCAAATCTTAAAAGCCATAAGATGAGCTTTATATTGTTTGATAGATATATCAACATGTATTTTAATGTTATTATCATTTACATCCATTAATCTTAACTCCAACAAGATAACGGATGATGTTTCAAACATGATTTTTCAAAAAAGCCTGAAGTTCATTTTGTTTAGCTTAGTGTTAACACTTTTAAGTAGTATTTAAAATAATACTTAAAAACAAAAATATTATCAAAAGAAACTTAAAGAGTGGAAGGAAAAAATTCATACCAATCCGGGAGCTATGAAAACCTAATAGACTATCAAGGTATATGTACGACATGATTAAACAAGGGTTTATAAGAAACAAGAGATAATGCATGACATATTGTTGATACATAATACCTGGATTAAAACAACAATGAGTGATAAACAAATCATTAAAAGAAATAAGTGAGATAGAGGAAGAAAAAGAATTAGAACAAGACAATAATAAATATTAAATTTAAAAAAAAAAACACATTTTAAGAAATACAAAGATTAAGAACATTTGTACTATAATACATAACTTTCATGAGAGTTACTTAGCCAAAAGAAACACAATAAAAAATTAAGCAATAAGCTTATGATATTTAATAAGAGGTAAATGAATAAAACAAAACATAATAAAAATGTGCATGGAGTTATAATCAAAAGAAAGATAAAAAACAAAAATATGAAGAATCAAAATGCAAAGTAGGAGAAGACAAACAATTAATAAAATATATAGTCATAGATAAGGCTTCTATCTAAAATCTAGAAGGAATAAAAAATTCAAGTATAAATAACATCTAAAATATGACAATCTTTACACTTAGTAACATTATTTTATTAAGGAGCAAAAAGGCATGAAATTTGATAGAGAGTACTATTTTGTTAGAGAAAAGATTGAAAAGAATGAGACATGTATTCTCTTATAAAATCCAAGTGTAAGGTCTTAATACACATAAAAAAACTGAGTTTCTACATAGGCAATAAAAGTTTAGAAAGTTAAAAACATATAAGCTTTAAAACAAAACAAAAATAGACTTATGTAAAACAATTGTAATCGTCAATAACTATCATAAAACACTTGTATTAGGCATGAGAAGAAACATGACTCGTGTCTTAAATATTAGAATAATGACTACCTTCCAAAGAAAAAGGTAAATATTTTTTTTTCAAGTTTATAAGGAGCACAATTAAATACCAATGAAGAAAATTCATTAGTATTATTCAAATAACCATGCTTCATAAGATATGTCATAATTACAAAGTTAGGATGACCCAATTTTTTATACCAAAATTTATTGTTATTATTATAAATAACAAACAAACAAACAATATAAATTCAATGAGGAAAAGAAAAGGACTAAAGAGGAAGATATCTCATTTTAGACCCTCACACTATTTCTTATCCTAACACTTGATTCTGCATATAACAATAAGAATAATCAAAATAAAGATAATAATTTATTTTTACTAATTATCCAACCAAATAACAATGATAAATAAATCAAGAGACATGAAAATATTAGTAAAGAAAAACCTTAAATTGCAAATTATTACAACAAAAAAAGTATTATATGATGCTTACTATTAAACGTACGAACATCATTTAAATTAGTTGGATAACTAATCATGTGATTAGAAGTTGTTGGGTTAATTAACCAATGAGAAGTGAAAAGATTTGTTTTATATTAGAGACCAAAAGCAAAAAGGAAGAAAATAATCATATATTGAACCTTGCTAAAAGTAATGTTGGAAGAAAAAACTAGAATAATAGGTTATACAATAGATTTAGGCACAAAAATAGGTTGAACAACAACATGAATTGTAGAGGTGTATCAATTATAAGGGTGGATAGGACAATCCTTAATAATATGACCTTCCTTATTGCAATAACTACATGATTTTTATTGCACTATTTTTCCATGTGCCTACTTTTCTTGCAACTATAACAATGTTGAAAGAATCTATATTATCTTCTATTTTGAGCTGCTTGGGCCATATTAACTATCTTAACAATTAGTATCTTTAGTAAGACCAAGTTATGAGGTGAGATTTTGTTTTACAAGCAAGAGTTCACCCAAGAAAAACTTCAAAGATAGGACATATTAGCGATTGATTAACCTATCTCGTGCACTTTTAAATTCAAGTTGTAGATTCATTAAAAATTGATCTCATTGGCTCTAATAGTGAACCATTTGTATTGTTGCTAAAGATTTCTTAGTAACTAAAGCATGCACCGACCCAAAATAATCATTTCATAAATTAATAAAGTCAGAATAAGATTTCTCAATAAAGAGAATTCCTTTATGATAGTTCCAGATCTTGATAATAAATTCACTAAAGATAATCCCATATCATTTTAGTAGTAATGAACCCATATAGATTGTTAATTATACAAGGTTCCATAGAGCTGAGAAGCCAAGGACTAATTTTGGCATCCTTCCCTTCCGATAAACTAAGTACATTAGTATCATTAGGAACCATATAAAACTCCATCCAAATACCATATAAACTCCTTTTCTTTTATAAACATCTAAAATTATAATTCTTACAGAACATAATTCTTGCTTGTAAAATGTACACTAAAATTTTCTCTTGACATAATAATAGGATAAAGAAAATCATATACCATCAAGAAACTAATATCTAGTCAAGAACGTTATAACCAAAAACTAACCCTCCAAACTAGATACAAACTAGATAACCATTTATGCAAATACCTAAAAAAAACCTAAAGACCCATTTTTTAATACTACCTATAGAAAACTACCAAGAAACCAAAAAGGTTAAACCAAGCAAAAAAATTATATTATGAAAAAAAATATAAAACTTTGATACCATATCAATAAATTTTTTGAATTAGATGTCTCTCCTTGTGAGAGTTATGCTCTTTATATATTGAAATATAGCCCTTTACAAGGCTAAAAATAAACCATTGATGGTATTATACTATGTAAGAGTGGAGCTTATATATATATATATATATATATATATATATATATATATATGTGTGTGTGTGTGTGTGTGTGTGTGTGTGTGTGTGTGTGTGTGTGTTTAGCTAGACTAAATAATATAACATATATCAAGCCGTTAATTTTGTAACATTATATAAAGGCATTAATACCATTTCATTTATTTAAAAAATCAACTTTGACCAAGGATGAAAAATGTAATATTTAAAAAATTGATTGTAAAAAAAAATCTCTGCTTGTGAGAGTTATGTTTTTTATATATTGAACTATAGCCCTTTACAAGGCTAAAAATCAATCATTGATAGTCTTATACTATGTAAGAGTAGAGATTATATATATATATATATATATATATATATATATATATATATATATATATTTTTTTTTTTTTTTTTTTTTTTTTTTTTGTGTGTATTTAGACTAAATAATATAACATCTATCGAGCTGCCAATTTTGATAACAATATATATAGGGGCATTAATACCATATCATTTATTTTTAAAATCGGCTTTTATCTAGGATGAAAAGTGTAATATTTAAAAAATTGGTTGTAAAACAAAAAAAAAAAGACCAAATCTTAGGGTATAGTGTAATTTTCTTCTTTTTTTTCATTTTTTAAATTCTACCTTCTAAATTTTTTAATTTATTCTATTTTGTTCTCTATGAGATTATTGTAGTTTTAAACAAAAATCTAAATATTTAGTCGGTTTTTAATTTGCACAAGTGTTTATTTATGTTATCATATCATTAAATAGAAAATAGCTTAAAAAGTAAAGTTTTTAAACTCAATGGAGTTCATGATTTAGGTCATAGGTTTTGCGAGTTAAATCACATAGCCTAGGTTGATCCAATATGTTGTTATTTTAATATTAAAAAATATCATTTTTTTTAAAATCAAACATGTTTTTACCAATCATCCAGTTGTTTTTGAACCCGTTAAATCAACTGGGTCACCTAGAGTCAACTTCCATATGAGTTAATCTTATGGGGTGTTTGGGAGTGCTTTTCAAAAACGCTTTTGAAAAATTTTGAATTTTTTTATTTTTAAGTTTAATTTTAAATTAACAAAATGCGGTGTTTCAATATCATTTTGATGTGCTAATATCAAAAATAATTTAAAAAAAAATAAAAAACATAATTTTAATGCATTTTGAACAAAAAATACTTTCAAAAACAACCGCGACCACACTCTCAAACAGGCACGTAAACCCAGGCTAAGTAATTAATAAGGTCAAAATGTTTCAAAATTGCCAAACTAGGTTAAGTTTAATAACAATGTGAAGTAATTTCCTCTCTTTTTAATTCTATCTTCCATTTTTTACCTTCAATTGAGTTACTTGAAGGTAGCTTTTACATGATTTAATATAAAATTGAGCTGGATAAAAAGTTAATTCAAGAGTTTTTAAAGTTAATTTACTGCTTTGAGTTTAATAACAATGCTAGAAAAATTTGTGGTTTAATTTAGGTTCTAAAATTTTAATCCAACCCACAGTTTAACACGTGCTGAAAAACTAGGGTTTTTCTTCTTAGTTATGTCCATTGTATGACTATTGAGAATCTGGAAATTATATTTGTTTTACCCCAATAACTGGAGCACTTGATATAAGAATTTATCCATGCACATTCGAAGGATCCAGTTCCACAACCATGCAAAAGATCCGCCAGACCGAAGCTCCTGGTTAAAATCTAAGGAAATGATGGTTAAAATCTAAGGAAATGATCAAAACTTCATGTTGCCGCATAGTCGAGGAAGGTACTCGTTACCTTTCTCTGCAAGCCCTACAATGCACGTCTGTCATCCCTGCAGTATCGGCTTGCAGGATGTTCAGTGAATTCAGGAATTAGTTATGGTACATGTAAAGTGAACCGGTCACCCCGGTTATAAAAAAAAAAAAAAAAACTTCATTGCTCAAGGCAGAGGTTCTAAGAAGGAACAAGCAAACTGACTTTTCATTAATAAACAGATTTAAATGTGAATGTGCAACATCTGTGTATGCAGAGACCTAACTAATAATAACCATCTGTTGGTGTAAAAAGCTTTAAGGTGAAAAGGATAGGAAGAAAACGGCAGAATTAAAAAAATATAGAAAAAAGAAGGAAAAAAAATAGCAATGTCACCCATTTGACTCGTGCCTTTTATGATAGACTGTACAGAATGGTAGCACCGCAATAACAACCTCCACGATATAGAGCTTTGTTGTCTAGGTGGCTACCGGCGAAACTCGAAGTCTGGAATGTTCAGACCAAACTGGAAGAACTATGGAGTCTCCACAAGGATGGTCAAGGAATCGCACGACCATGGAAGAGATTCTATAGCATATCCACCCTAAGAAACCATGGGATCACGAAAGCTATTACCAGGCATGACATTAGGAAGTTACAGAAGGTTTGTCCCCGCAAACACCCTCCATTTCTCTCAGATGAATGACCACCACTACTAATAAACCTCCTCTCCAGAAACCGGTTATCCCTGATACCTGTAATATTCACTGCTGTCACTCCACATATTTCACAGATTCTGCATAAAGAAAATAAGGAAGACATCTGTGAGTGATGAATTCCTGAATGGATGATTCAAGGCAATTCTCGAATCGGCAACTTTAAGCTCTACGATGAGTCCATTAACCAAGATCTGCTACAAATGATCCTAGAAATTTCAACTTAAGTGTTTTATAATGAGATGCTATGAGAGAGAATTATAGGGAAATAATGGAAAAGGTATTCTCATTAGTATACCAAAGAAAACTAATAAAGCTACACCAACATGAGAATACTTCAAAGAAGACAAGGATTCCCTATTATTATGCCACACCAACATTAGACTAATTCGAATAGGATTAAAATTGGTCCTACCCAATTCATGACACTTGTATATTATTAATATGCTCTACACCACTTTCTTGCAGCTAATCTTGAAAAGAGATTTTGTTTGTTGAAACAACCAGGGTGCAAAAAAAAGAAGAAGAAAAAGAAATAATTGAAGAAAGAAAAAGATCGAGGATCTACAATCTACAAAGTTTGATTATTTGCCAATTGCACACAATCTCAAGAAAAAAAAATGATTGCAATAAACAATGATAGTGTTGGAGCATGCTGAGCTTGAATGAAGAAGATGGTTAAGACTGAAACTTATTTCTTATCTACATTGCTTTCCCTTCGTTAAATTTGCCATTAACTTCAGAATCTATATAAAACAAAAATAAAAGAAAATCTTCCCTTATGGAAAGTTGCCAAAAACAGTGAGACAGAGCCATAACATAGAGGACAAACTTGGCTAAGAGAATTGCTAAAAATGCAGAGGTTCTATAAATAACAAAGAAAAGAAGAACAACGTTTAAATTCAAGATTAAATGGAAAACCACCATAAACCTTAGCAAACAGAAGATGATAAGATAAGCCACCGAATACTGTAAAGCCTCATCCAATCTCAACATCGATATGCATGTATGCATATAAGCAGAAAAGTTATAGAAAAACTGACTTCCAAGCAAAAGAACATTTACCTATTTCCTTTAAGTTTAAACCAAGCTTCGGCACAATACAAATGTGCAAAGCCAAGCTCGTGTTTACATCTACAACCAAGCTGAATTAGATCCATGGAGGTGGTAGTGGCAGTAGTAGTTGTGTCAGTAGGTTCCAGCAACCCCTCAGAAGTCAAGTGACAAATCCTACAAACTTTTTCTCCATCACAGTTATCCTTAAGGCCTCCTCCTCCAGCTCCATCACCACACGTCATATCAATCACGCATGGCAACTTCCCCCCTAGGTGCACTTCTGTCTCGGACTCATCCACTGTTTCCTTACCGGACCTCATCTCATTTTCCTTGGCTTCCAATCTTTGGTTTCCTCCATTAATACCTGCATTCTCTTCAGAATCTATCACAATCACTGTCTCTCGCACAACCTCGTCAACTGAGTTACTCGAATACCGACCGCTTCCTTGCCCATCTCGATTCAGTACCTCACCATCTCCTTGCACGTGATGTATTTCCTGATTTATTACCCCACCTCTGAGCCCCAACTCCTCATTTTGTGATCCCAGATCCCTATTTTCTCCTTTGACACTTGAAATCACCCCTGAATCCATCACAATCACAGTCTCAAGTACAGTTTCATGAACCCTATCACTTGAATCTGACAAGGTTCCTTCATCCAATGACTCCCCAGTTGTTTTCCGATCACTAGCCCCCTGATTGGCTACTCTCCCCTCCATATTCGCATTCAAAACCACAGCAGATACCTTCTCTCCTAAATTTACAGCAGTTACAGTCTCCAACCCAACCCCATTATCCGAATTGCTCATATTTCCACTCAAATCACCGACATTCTCTATCCTCCCCTGATAAACTTGGCCCGAATTCCTAATAAATCCTTTGTTGCCATGTGTTTCTTGATCCATTACTCGTAACAAAACAATCTCCACCTCTCCAAGAGATTTCCAACGAAAAAAACTAGCAATTATAAATAGACAAACTCAGGCATCAACACAAATTCAACACCGTCTCTATTGGTAGCAGACGATGAACAAAAGAAGCCAACAAATCTTCAGAAAAGTAAAATGAGAACAGCCAAAGAGTTGAAGAAGTTAAATATAACTGAAAGATGATAACTTTGTAAAGAAACCTGAAGGCCCGGATAGTTACTTACCCCATTCAATAACTTCACCGCTAATAAAACCTTCCGTCATGTTTAAACCAAAACAAAACAAAAAACGTTTACTTTCCAAGTTCAACTATAATTAAAAACTACGACGAATGAGAGATCCATCTATCAATCTATCTTTATAATAACAATGCTGTCTCACAATTTTAACTTACGCCTGGTGTTCTGGATGTGTGTGCGTGTTTGTGTAGGAGGAGGAGTGTTTTTGTCGTGGGAGCTAAAAGAGTTTCGATGGTAAAAGAAGAGTATGGGAGAGGTTAGACTGTTTTTTTTTGCTGTTTTAAAAGATTTTCTTAAAAAAAAATCTTTATATCAAATTAAATTTATTTTGATATTTTTAAATTATTTTGATGTTATAATTTTAAAAATATATTTTATTAAATAAACAAATAAAATATTATTTTAGTATATTTTCAAATGAATTTTATTTTAAAAATAAACCGTTACCGCACTACCAAATAGAATTATAATTATAAAGCGGTAATTATTCACTTATTTTTAATTTTTTAGACATATATATATATATATATATATATATATATATATATATATATATAAAAGTTAATAATTATAAAGTTTTGGCAAATTTGAGACTAGGCTTTGGATTTAAATTATATGAGAAGGAAATTATATGATGGAGTATGAGTAGTAACATCTTGTGGATTAACTTGCAAAGAAAGCATTTATTATTTTATATTAATTGCAAAACTATTCCCAGATCAGCTTTTCCAATCTACTTTTAATTAAATATTTATTTGAGTTTATCTTTATATATAGATAGATCTAAGTCGGACTCTTGGACTCTTGTTACAACGCCTAAATAGTTTTAGCAGGATTTTATATATACAGAAAAAATGATATATATAAATATACACAATTATTTTTTTATTTTTTTATACGAATAGTAAAAAATATCTTTGACGTGCAAAATTACGTAAAATAAAAATATGACTCAAATTTCCAGAGACATGTAATTTGGACTTACCAAAAACAAGTGTCGACCGAGAAAATGACAGATTGGAAACAGCAGAAGACACGCAAAGAATTAGTATCTATCGAAACGTAGCGTTTTGAGAGGGCAAAGAGAGGAAACTGCTGTCTTGAGCAATCCCTGGGATGATCAGGTGACGAAAAGCTTGGTATCGTTTTCCATATATGCTGTCTTGCTCACAGGAGTTGGTATCAGTAGTTTCACACTCACTCGCCGGTTTCTTCCTCGGAGAGCATCGGAAAATTCTTTACGTGCCGTTTGTTAAAAAATCATCTCACATAAAAACTTAAGCTGTGATGTGAAATGAGGTTTTAGAATATTATTTATATTATTCTCTAACATTCTTTCTCAAGTGAAAACCATTTGGATCTGAAACTTATACAGACTCACACTACCTTGTGCTTGATTTTTATCAAATAAAATGGAGGTGATGAGATTTGAACTTATAATTAATTGATCAATAAAGTTCTGATATCATATTAAAAAATCATCTTACCTAAAAACTATGCTCCTCAGAGATCATCGGAAATAAAAGTTTAAGCTGTGAGGTAAGGTTTAGAATATTATTTATATTATTCTCTAACACTCTCTCAAGTGAAAACCATTTGAACCTAAAACTTAAGCAGACTTACATTATCTTGTGTTTGATTTTTATCAAATAAAATAGAGAAGATAAAATTCGAATTTATAACTATTGAGTCAACAAGTTTTCAAATAATCAATTGAAATTTTTGGACCCTCTATTGTCAAGGATTTGCGCGATTGAAGGACCAACCATTGCCTGAAAGCTCAAAGGTGAAACCTTTAGAGATAGAGGTGGGTACTACCCATTGACATGATTAAAGCAGAACTAGGACATGAATTGAGTGATACTATGGGCGTTCGAGGTCATAATCTATATTATTACCATGTCTTATCCAGTGTTGTTAATCTTATTTTGTTTCGGCTTAAATGTTTTGTACCAGTAAACAAACAAGATAAAACAGTGCAGTTTTTATTTCATTTAAAATTTCAGTCCGTTCTGGAAATTCCGCTCAAATTCTGACCGGAAACGTTCCGGTTTTGTTACACCCGTTCTATTTCGTCCAAATAGTGTTTTTTTAAATAATGAATAATTTTACAATATCAACCATATCTCTTAATCTGATTGCTAGATTGAGATGAAATTTTACGAGGAGTCTCTGGATATATTTATATATATTATGTTAAAATTTAATAGTAATTAGAGAATATAACGACCTTGCAAGATTGATGATGACATTCTCATAATATTATATATATTCATAATTTTGCATTTTATTGTCTTTTTTTTAGATTAAATTTTTCTCAATTTCATTATTCAACAAGTTTATTATAAATTGAACTTTATAATTTGATTTGATTTATTTTATTTAAGATTATCATGGCCTTATAACAGAGATCACACATTTGAAAGGTTAACCTAGGTTGATCCAAGTTGATTCAATATATCATTGTTTCAATATTTTTTTAAGATGTCAAATAGATTTTTTTTAATTAAACTATATTTTTATCAATTTTTTAAGTTATCTTTAAACTCATCAAGTTATATCAGTTCAACTCTTATTTTTTTTACTTATGTTTGAAATTTAAATTGCATAATTCTAAATAATATATTTTTTGGATTTGAAATAATTTTTTTTATATATATATATATATATATATATATAAACAATATAACTTCGAAACAGAACATTAAAACACTTCAAAACCAAACCATTATATTATAATTGAAAAATCAAAACACCAACCACAACAAAATTTACAACTATATAAACAATATAACTTCGAAACAGAACATTAAAACACTTCAAAACCAAACCATTATATTATAATTGAAAAATCAAAACACCAACCACAACAAAATTTACAACCTGATCTTATCTATTATTATTCCCTTTCAATGCGAAGATTGGTGGCTTTTGGACCAGGGCATCATCACAAGTGCATATTTATTCCGGAATGTGAAATCCTAGCTGAACGGGTCCCTACTTGCCCACAAAACTCAAGAAAATGATAAGATCCCCTTCACTATGAGCAAAGGACAATAGGGCCTCCTGATCAGTGTCGACCAGGCTGTACACGTGGCAGCCTCTAATTATGAGGGCAAGCCATGGGCCTAACAGCAAATTGTAGAGATGACACGTGCAATGACAGCCAGTCATTAATCAAGTCACTTATTTTTGCCATTTCTAGCCTAATCATGTTAGCTGGAGGCGTGCTCTTCATGAAAATTAAAGGCTCTGAAGACAAGGAGTGTGTTGTTTGAAGTTTCTGTGAATGATAATCCTGAGGTGCAGTATTTCCATGGCAGGATAAACACAGGACTTCTGAATCAAGTATATGGATTAACCCACCTATGTTTAAACTTTCGAATGGGACATTTGCATTTCCTTAGGGTTGGAGCTCGACTGATCAGGCTCTAAGTTTGCTCCCTAAAGATCACCTTTCCGAGTCTCACAAATCTCAGAACCACTAGAAGGTTACATAGTTGTTAACTTCAGGAAATCATTAACTCATTTGTCGAGATACGTGCGAGTTAGCCTGGACACCTATATAACAAAAACAAAACATTTCGGTAGTGGAAGATGGAAGCTACAATGAAATGCTCAGTTTGTGACAGGTTTTGCTAATTGTTTTCAAATGAGGGGGCCTATCACCGACCCAGGTTTATCTCAATTTCCACAAACCAAATTTAAGAATATTTTGGCTCCCTTCTGACCAACTCAGTCTCCACTGCGAAATGCAGAGAATGAAAGAAAAGATTTTTGTACGTAAAATAGTGTCCTACTACATGCAAAACTCATTTACAGTTGAATTCAGAAAGGGTAAATTATACTAATTCATACTAAATGAATAAATAATTTGCATTGTTATCAGGAAGGGAAAACTATACTTGGTCACCGAGGTCCGGAAAGCTCCATCGCTTCGATGATGATAGAAGATTCCTCATGAACATCGCTATAATGCCTCGAGAAACTGTAAGCCCTTACCTCACTAATATTAGGTGCTCCTTGTGATTCTTCCATAGCTGACTGCCCAACAAGACCTTCCAGGACCTTCATGACTTCTGACATCTTTGGCCGAAGGTTAGGATGTGACTGCGTACACTTCAGAGCCAGCTCCACCGCTTTTTCCAGCTCCGACGCATCAAAACATCCCTTCAGTTCCCTATCCACTAGCACTTCCAACCTCTTCTCCCCGTGCAAAGTTCTAACCTGTATAATTCAACCACCATTTACAAATTTATATTTAATGCAGCACATTATGAGAACATATGGTGGATTATAATTCAGTATTGTGGTTATCTTGAAATAGCAGTCAAGATGAAAATAATTTATAGTTTCCAGGCACCAGAAGTAATCATATAGCTAGACGATGTATGTTACAGGTAATTATAACTGAACTAAATCAGTTGATATCCAAGGTATAATTCTCCATCCTTGAGATGCGGGTAGAAAAGACACATTCCTCAACATGACACTAGTAATTAAAGGTAAAGCAGCCCAAAATGAGCGAGTAGTATAATTTCCTGTAAATGCCTAGAGAATGAGGCATGACTGGTTATCCCTACACAATTTGCGCATTCGAATTTTAGAATATTCAGAATTTGGCGGTCATTCTTTGATTTCAATTTCAGACGCCTTCTACAGTTTGATGTGTAACCTATCAGAGCAATCATACATTTGAGTTATGGATATTATGATCAAGGACAATAACAACCAGAATCATAGACTAACTGGAATACAAGCTCCCATTACCTCCATACACAAATGGAAGAGCGAGATGTCTGTAAATTCTAAATTCAGTGGAGTACAGCTTAGAGAAATAACTTACCCAGTCAAGAATCATTCCATTCTTAATTTGACCATTTCCAGCATCTAATGCCTTTTGCCCTGTTATGAGTTCCAAAAGTAGTATGCCAAATCCAAAAACATCAGTTTTTTCAGATGATTGCCCGGTTGAAAGATACTCGGGCGCAATGTGTCCTACAGTCCCCCGCACCGCAGTAGTGACATGTGAATCTCTAAGATCCAACAACTTAGCAAGACCAAAATCCCCAACTACAGCTTCAAAACCTTCATCAAGCAAAATGTTAGCAGCTTTAACATCCCTGTGAATTATCTTTGGATTGCATTGTTCATGCAAGTATAGAAGTCCGCGAGCAGCCCCAAGGGCAATGTGTATCCGTCTGTTCCAATCCAAAGATGGTTTTTCTCGACAAGTCTCTGCGAAGGAAAATTGAACAAATAATAAAGTAACAGAGGATAATATAAATCTT
The DNA here is from genome assembly GCA_964035475.1 of Salix caprea. NCBI lineage: Eukaryota > Viridiplantae > Streptophyta > Magnoliopsida > Malpighiales > Salicaceae > Salix > Salix caprea. Next base: position 13,639,448 of record OZ037749.1, read on the forward strand.
ACTTGCCCAAACGAATTAATAGTAGAGTTTGAACAAGCAAAATGAGACAAACTGGAGGCCATTAGCACCAACCGGTTAGTGCTGTAAATTTTAATGAGAAACTGCCTTCATTTCTATTAGAACCGGGGGATAATATAAATCTTACTTGCCCAAATGAATTAACAGTAGAGTTTGAACAAGCAAAATGAGACAAACCTCTCAGGCGGTCAGCAACACTGCCATTTGGCATGTAAGGATAAACAAGCAACCTTTCATCAGGGGTCATACAGAATCCATATAGACTTAAGAGGTTTCGGTGTAGAGCCAAGCCAATCATTTCCACTTCAGTTTGAAACTGCACTTCTCCATTAAAATTTGGATCCTTCAGCCTTTTAACTGCAATGAAAGTTTTATTTGGGAGACATCCTTTGTAAACCACTCCATATCCACCTTGCCCTAAGATATTTCTTGGACTAAAGTTGCTTGTAGCAATTTGTAGTTCACGGAACGAAAACCTCTTCAGATGATCAATATCAAATTCATAATCTTGCTGCACTGCAAAATGCAATGATCACAATTAATCACGTTGCTTTTCATAATCTATTTTCATTTGAGAAATTTACAGAAGCATCTCAGTTTGGAAGTACCATATGATGTGAAGAGTAGACGAGATCTGTACCAATGCACCGAACAGACAAGCAGCATTATAGAAATCACAAAGATGGAGCTGATACCTATGGCAACAGAGAGAACCCACCGATGATGACTGCTGGCTCGCTCAGATGAAACTGTCTCTGCAAGTAGGACATCAAGAATTTGTAGTCACATTTTTAAAGTCCATCTCTTTAACAGAACTATTTAACTGGTTAATGTGCATTACCGTTCACTGGCTTCGAGATACCCATGCAATTTTGAGCGTGCGAGGAAGTGCAAAGATAGCTATTCCCTGTAATACTGCAATAAACATGCACAGTATGAAATGGCTGCAAACAGAAGGTTAACATTATTGAGACTCAAAGTTATCAACTTCCATCCAACCGTTACAAGCAGATATTGATTTTTTTTTTTTCCTTTCACAATAAATTTCTAACACTGATGCAAAGGAAACAGCAGTAGAAAATGAATCCAGCATTTCAAACAATTTACTTGCCAATAGCAAGCATTTAGCGAGACCAACTACATCAGATAATAAATCTTAGTCTCTGCAAAGATCCATTATACTGGATCAATGCTAGCCCAGAATACCCTAAGGTTCCTAAATGAGCAATAAATGCTCGATACTTCTCAAAAAAAATCAAATCACAGACAAAAAATGAGGCATTTAAGAGTCAACAAAATAACATTTTTCCATAAATACAGTTCTAAGCAAGATCTCACCTGTAACCTTTAGCCAATATCTTTGGAGTTGGACCACTAAGATTGTTAAATGATAAATCCCTGACAAGAATTTGGAAGAAAAATTAGATTTACATAAACTATATGAGGAAATGTAGTTGACAAGTGCGGACCACATACAGGAATGAAAGTCCAGTGAGATTGGCCACCAGTCTTGGAATCTGTCCAGATAAATTGTTTTTGCTGAGTCGCCTGGAAAAGTTTGCTTGTTAAAATTTTACATGACACACAAATTATCAGAAGAAACATGACAGGAAACCAACAGGAATATAAATGCCAAGTGTTGAGGTCAAGCAAAACTCACAAGTAACTTAGATGGGTCAAAAAGCCCAACGAGCTCGGAATACCACCACCGAACTGGTTACCAGAGAGGTCAAGAGTTTGAAGCTCTGAAAGCTTTCCTATTTCTTCTGGAATGGGACCAGATATATAATTGTTCTGCAATAGCCTGCAAGTACAGATCATGAGCATTAGATAGCTAATGCAAAATACAATATCAAGACCTCAATCGGTTGCATCTATGTCAAGTAACCGGAACAAATCATTCTGGATAAACTATCAACGAACTCAAAGGAATAGCATGGTTTTACAATACTCTTTAAGTTATTACAAACAGAAAAGATTTTCAAATTTCTTATATGGATTTCCTAACTGGCAAATTGAATTAGTTAATGATAATCATGATAACAGCAATTTTATAATAGCCATAAGACTATCCAAAGATTAGCTTATACCCAGAAACAAACAGTTAATGGCAGAAAAATCCATATACCAATCGAGTGAAGAAATCTGAGAAAGAAAGAAATAGCAGCTCACATTGTCCTTAGGTGAGTCAAATTCCCAATGCTAGGCGAAAGAATTCCTGATAATCCCACACTAGCCATTTCACTAGCAACAACAATATCCATAATAAAATACTAAAAATATGAAGATTAAATTACTAAACTCAAAAAAAAAAACAGTTCCTCACTTACAGGGAGATGACGAAACCTTCAAGAGAGCAACCAATCATAGTCCAAGTGCAAGGATCAACAGAGTTCAAATCCCAACCATTCATTGCACCCGACTCATCTCTCATTTCTCTCTTCACCGCCATCAATGCTGCCACTGAATTCAAAAACCCACAAAGTAAAAACAAAGAAAGAAATGAAACACGAACTAACAGTAACAAATTTACATGGAAGCGCAATGCTAGATTATTTTGAATTGAAAATGGAGTTTGAAAGTCATACCTTCAAAGTTAACACCTTTAGGAGAAAGAAGAGTATCAGTAGCTTGAGTTAAATGCACCCAGAATATTACTAAAAAGGTACGGAACGAAAAGGCCGCCATGTTACTTTCTGTCCCGATGAGGAAGCCAACCCTACACTGCCCTACTTTTTTCTGACAGAAGTGAAGGCAAGAGGCAGATAAAAGGACTAATTGGATTTGGAGGTTGTATTCATGTCTGGAGTCTAACGCCTACCTGCTAGCTTCCTACCCCTCTATATTTTATTTAATCTTTCTATACGTAAGAAGTAAAAAACAAATAATAATAATAATAAATATATACTACAATAAATAAATAAATCTTTTTTTTGGCGTGATGGAAGATCGTGAAAGACTATCGTTTGGACAGCCTCGAGATTCGGACAAAACAGGGGCGCTCCCCTTGTCTCCTTTCCCTCTTTTATTGGAACTAATCATTAAATTGATTAATCTACATGAACTGTCCTATATATATAGGGGTGGGCTAATGATCATCGTTTGTCGAACGATGGCGTTTCAAATTTGCTTTGACATCATCCTTAGATCGAAGTGTTTGCCATTGTGTTTTAAAAATACTTGATATGATTTATTTATTTATTTTATTTTAATTAAAAAATAATGTTTTTAAATTATTTTAATGTTCTGATATCAAAAATAATTTTTGAAAAATAAAAAAAGCATCATTTTAATGCATTTCTAAACGAAAAATATTTTTAAAAGCAACTTCAACCACACTCTCAAACAATTATATATATATAAACTAAAAAATAAAAGGTGTGAGTGTTTTACTGGTGATTTACTGTGGATTTCAACAATGTACAGACAATTTTACCCTTAATGAACCCGATGTTGTTTGTTGTTGGCTGGGAATGTTTTCATCTTATTTTGAAACTACGTCTTCGATTCTTTTCTTGTGCCATGTGTCCATACACATGGCAATCGTTGTCATGGTCGTTACTCTCTCTCTATCCAGAATGAACAATCAGAACGATTTTTGCATTATGATTTTCTGCACCAAGGTTAGTCACGAGTTCGAATCTCACCACCCCATTCTATTTGATATAAAAAATCAAGCACAAGATGATGCGGGCTTGTACAAGTTTCAAGCCCAAAGAGCTTTCACTTGAGGGGGTGTGTTAGAGAATAATATAAACCATATTATGGAGCCTCACTTACAAGCTTAAACTTTTAGGTGAGATGGTTCTTTAACAGTTAGGTTTAACAAGGATATCCAACGTCTTTGTCTTCACCTGCACAAAAATCTGATCAAAACCTTGACAAAAAGAACTATGCATCACCAATACTTGAAAACTTTTACAAAAGTCAAAGAAAACAATTCACAATAAGAAATAATCTAATCCTAATCTAATTCTACAAAAACAAATTTAAATTGGTGATTTCATTAAAACTTATTAAATAAATAAATTTATATCGATTTAAAATTTATATATTTTATAAGACTCTTACTCCACATATTAAAAACTCCATACTTCAATAAAAAAAAAAATTGAATTGAGTTGTTGCGATGTTATACTAAAAAATTGAAAAAAAATATTTTCCTCACTACTTATGCAGAAAAGGTAAGGAAAATATTGTTGCTGATGCTCTTTCTAAAAAAAACAATAATGAAGTTTCACATTAAAGAAGTTGATAGTTTTGTAGCAATAACTAAAGTTATTCCAACTTGGTACGAGGAGCCCCATGAGATATATGAATGAAGGTGATCCATTTTTATGTGAGATCATTGTTAGCAAAAATGGTTTATGCTGAAAAAAAGCACAAGTACATGTATGAAGATGGAACCCTAAAGCACAAGGGTAAAATAGTAAAAGGAGAAACTAGTCAAAGGTTGAACATGATTCCTATATGGGTCGACATGCAAGAATTCAAAATTCATACACGATACTCGAGGATAATTCTTACCAGCATGCTATAAAAAAAAGATGACAAGACAATTACCCACTCCATTACTCCACATCATAATTTGACCATGCATAATCTAATATATGGTATTTTTGTGCACAATAGTGATAAAACAACAATGGCCATTCAGCCATAGGAATGAATCCCTTCCAATCTTTTTATAGCTACCCTCCTCCAAACAGAGAAATGGTCAACTGGGAACCTACCTCAGTAACTGTTGTGGAAGAGTTAATGGGAGGACGAGTTAATATGGATAAAATGCTAAAAACATAGTTGATAATAGCCAGACACGTGATGAAATAAAGGGCTGACAAAAGTCGGGAAAAAAAAGGAGTGAATTTTTAAAGTTACAACCATGCAAGGATATATGGTTTTAATGAAGAACTTGAAACTCAATCCAAGACATTACAGGCCTTATCATAAAAAAGGCAGGAGCAGTAGCCTCGAAACTAAAATTGTTCGATACAATCATGTATTATGTCTGTCTACTTGACAAGAAAATGAGTGAAACCTGTGATGAACTGAAACAAACATCTGAAGTTGAAACATGTGATGAGCACAAACAATGCCAAGATTAAAACTGAAGTTCGAAATACAAGGTTGGAACAAGTACAGTTGCTACAAGAAAACGCAATAGCATTTCTTTTGCACAAACAGGGAGTGATGACAATTGTCTGCGATTAATTCAGGTCAGCCACCACAAATCACCAAAAGCTAATAGGAAACAACACAGGCAAGTAAAAAACAGTCCCCCACATCCATCGCCCACCCTTTTTCTCTGGGACTTCCTATTTGGGGTCTTCTTCCTAGCTATATGGATGAACACTTCACCTTTTACCTCTTGCTAGTAGCTATCTGATAAGTGCACCTCAGGCTACCTTTACTATCAAACATGTACATAGACAAAAAGGAATTTTGACAAAAGGGGGTGGGATATGGGAGAAACAATGTGGGAGAAGAAAACATGAAGAAAGTACAGCTATCCAGCCGCCCGATCCTTTATGTATCCTGGTAGAGAGAGAATTGTTGCCATTCAGACCTCATGATGATCAAAACACAAATAGTACCCTCCCTATTTGCATCACAGATATCAATCCCATACCACTTCACTGCTTATGTCCCAGCCAGGTGCATAAAATTTAAACCCATTTGTCGCTTCACATGATCCGGTATCAACTTGTTGACAAGCTCAGGAGAAGCCCCATTTAACTGTGACAAGAACAATAAAATTGAGCGAACAATTAGAATTACCATAGCTAGTTGCATGTACAAGAATTATATGACAAAATACAATAATTGCAAATAAAAAGAGAAACAACCAACCGCACAACTGCAAACATACTCCATCTACATCTGAAATCCTCACATATTATTTTTCTAATTAGGCAAAGATGAGAATAAAAAAAACAGAAACACATACCTCCTGTTTAAAGTTGAAGAGAGGTGGTAAAGAGCGGCCATTTGGTAGGCGGGCATTGGGTTCTCGGAGTTCATCAAAGAAAGGATGTGCACACGCTTCCAGCTGGGATTCAAAAGTAAATTGTCAAATATCAGTGGACAAACTTGCATCTCAAGCAGAACAAAGAGTGTCATCAAATTTGAAATTCTTTAAAGGACAAAATAATGGCTAAAATTTACTGCAGTCGACTATTAACAGAATAAATTTGTCAGCAATTTGCCATGTTCAATATGAATCTTACACAACTATGCAAGGGAAGAAGAAAAGTCGAGAGCAAAAAATTACAAGGAAACAGAAAGACATTGAACTCACCGCTGTACAACGGAGACTTGGTGAGTATTGCAGCAGCCGTGATGCAAGATCAATTGCTTCTGGAGGCATCCTCTTGTGGAAAACCTAAAACAACAAAAAATTGAATGCAAATCTGCTATAAATCAAATTATACTAGGAAAATTATGGTGCTTAAATGACCACCAACTTTTTCATTGCAAGAGAATACCTCATATTTTAGCTGCATGAGAAAAGAAAATAAAAAACAACCACCACAAAGTTGTTAGTGAAAGTAACTGGAGTAATACCTTGTGCCATGGGTGTGCCTTTATCTGTGGAAAACGAAAATCAGTATAATTGGGGTTCATACAGCGAATTTCTTCTCTTGTTGGAGTGCCAAGAACCTGTAAAACAGTATGTACGAAGTTGGCTCTTGATCATATAAATTGCATTAGTTAAAGCACCCATAAGCAAAACATACCTTGATGATTTCTACAAGCTGGTCCACAGCATTTTCTCCTGGAAACAGTGGCTGCAAAAGTATTCAAATGGCCAGCAGTCAAGTGAAAATTATCATATGGATTATTGTCAAAAGGAGCAATTTTAAAATGCAATGAAAAGAAACTGCTTACTTGGCCAAGAAGCAGCTCAGCAAGGACACAACCCGCTGACCATATATCAATTGAAGTTGTGTATTCCGTGGCACCAAATATAAGTTCTGGAGCCCGATAAAATCGAGAACATATGTATGATATGTTAGCTTCACCTTTGACCTATTCACAGGAACCTTGATTGTCAAACTATGGAACATTGAGAAGAATAAGAAGCAAAATATTCAGATCTTATCACAGTAGCACAGAAGCTTTTCAGTAAATGTGTACTTGCAGGACTAGATGGGAAGCTAAAAAGGTATTCAGTCCACCAAAACAACTAAGTTCCTCAACAAAGCCACTCAGTTATGTATGCACTGTGATTACCAAACAAAATAATTAAGCAAGGATGCATCAAGCATTCCATCAATGTTGCAGGTAGCTTTCATTTTCAGAATTTTATAATTTCATTGGAACAGAAGGAACATGAATTAACAGTGACTGCATTGATGTCTCTTTGGTTAAGAGCCAGGCTAATATCCCAACCAAAAAATAACTACAGACCGCCTTGCAGCTTAAAAGTTGTAGTCACACAATGCAAAGACAAGGAAAAGCAGACTAGAAGAAAGTCCGCATACCAGCACTTTTGCACTTCCAAAATCACAAAGCTTAACCTGGTGAGTAAGAGGATCAACCTGTAGACAGCCAAGAATGACTTCAGAAAACAGCTACCATCTTTTAACATTCATTTAACAGTATAGAAGCATACCAAAAGATTTTGGGGCTTTAAATCCCGATGGCAAACTCCAGGAACAGCGTGGATATAAGCCAGTCCCCTGAAAATCTGAAAGAAAAGGGTACAGTAATTAATATCATAAGGATTACAGGCAACAAATCAACTTCTGATGCAATACCTGGTACGTGTAAAGTTTCACATAAATAAGTGGCATTGTTTGTTTTGCATTGCTGTAATGCTTCAGAACCCGATACATGCTCTCAGGAACATACTCCATAACCAAGTTAAGAAAAAGCTCATTATTATCTGTTGTAGAAAAGAAACAGTGCTTCAACGAAATAACATTAGCATGATCCATCACTCGCATTAACTGCAATTCTCGGTTCTTATATCTTCTGTCTTGCAAAACCTTCTTTATAGCCACCGTCTCCCCAGATTCCAAACATTTTGCCTACAACAAGAGATAGATCACTTTGTGGAAACGTACTTAACTGTCAATACCTCCAACTGATAAACACGTATGGATACCTGGAAGACTATACCAAACGACCCTGTTCCCACAACCCGCTCTGCCATGTAACTGATGGTCTACACAAAACATCGACAAAATTATCCCCAGTCGGCCATCTAAACATTAATCATATGTTGATTGTTCAACACCTTATCATAAACACGGTATATGAGAGAATAATAAATAAAAAAAAAACAGAAACATAAGTAAAAAGGTATCACCAAGAATGATTACCTGCTTTGGCTCTCCATTTTTACCCCCAATTGTGGTCGAAATTATATGACCGGTGACTGGATCGTTCCCATTAGCAACACGGGTAGTCATTTCCTACAAGAAGAAAATGGACATCGGAGATCTTAGATCCATATGAAGACTATAATTAAGCTTTATAAAAGGAAAAAAAACAAAAACAATTGCGTAGCTAGAGAGAACAGTGATCGTAGAGCATGATGAAGGATGAAAAAGATAAAAGAAAAATACAAATTATACGGTATGAGCTCACCATCTAGATCTATTCTAACCAAACTATTTCCACTCATCAAAGAAGCTAAAAGATAATTTTTTATTTAAAAACACAGAAAAAAGGTCGATAGCTGAGAAAACGAAGGAAAATAAAGAAAACCCAAATCTTAAAGAATCCATACAATAGAAAAGAGAAAACATGCTTGGATGCTGAGGATTAAAAAAAAAGAGCATCTGAGCTTCTTAGAGCCACCTCGTACCTTCTAACACCCAACATTAGAGAGAGAGAAAAACACAAACATAAGTAAAACACTCAAATGTCTGATTTTTTCCTAGGATAATGTAATAAATTCCCAGGAAAAAAAAAGTAAAACAATTTTTTTTCTTAAAAAAAAAACAGAGATAGAACATACCTTATCTTCAGCCATGGATGAAGAAAAGGAAAGAAAGACGAAGGTGATTGATTAAGTATGTTTTTGTTTCAGAAATCGTTGAGAGATCATCGAGAGATCATCTCGATAGATAAGGCAAAAAGAGAGAAAGACTCGGCAAAACAAAGAAGAGAGCGGGGGGAGAGAGAGAGTTACAAGTTAGAAAGAGAGATAGAGAGAGAGAGATAGACAACATCAACAGCAACTACAACAAGCCCATGTGATTCCATCCAGCATCCTCCCTCCCCCTCCCTCTCTCTCTCTCTCTCTTCTCTTTTTGTCAATTATTTTCTCTCTTTTTTCCTCTCTCTCTCTCTACTTTCCGTTTTCCCCCCTCCTTTTTTTTTCCTGTTCTTATTAACTAACCTCTGGTTTTGAGAGAATTACGATGATGGGATTTGAATTTTGTCATGTTGACGACGTCACAATTATTGGACTTCTGCCTGGACCTCATTTGTCCGCCCCCTGTTTCTTCTCCTCCTTCCCGTTACCGTTAGATCCTAAAGGAAAAATAACAGAGCCACATGTTCTTTTCTTTTGCCCGTTAAAAAGGAAATATTGCCTCTCACTTGCTGTTCAACTATGTTAGGTATTGTAATAGTTCTTATTTTTTTAAATAAGTTTTGAAAATATATCTTATTTTCAAAATAAATTAATATTTTTTTAATATTTTTTATTATTTTAATGTATTAATGTTAAAAATAAATAAATAACTACAAAACAGGTAAAATAAAATCAAGCTCCAATATGTCCTTAATAACATGTTCTTTCTCTCTCTCTCTTTCCTCCTCTTTTCTCTTTCCTCCTCATCCCATGTTAACCATTAATTGATGTCTTATTTGGCAGTGTATTTTAAAAATGAATTTGAAAAATAATTAAAAATAATTATTTTTTATTTTAAATTAAATTTTTTAGTGTTTTTAAATTAAATGTGCTAAGAATAAATTATGTATGAGATGAAAGAAAATACATGCCTGGCATGAAATATTAGAAAGAATACCTTGGGGCTTGTCTTAAAGATTTTTTTTTGAAATATCTATTTTTTCTTGTACCATCATATATTAAGAGAAAAAAATTATTATTCAAACTCATCTAATTTCCAAGGCTTTTTAAATTAAATAAAATAGAAAGAAATATATGGATATTCAAGTATTTCATAAGAAAAATAATATATATATATATATACACATATATTTTTTTTATTTTTTTTGTGACACTAAAGTAAGAAAATTAAATATTCCTTGGGAGATGCAGGTAGTGACGAAATTGGTCATTTTGATAATTGGTGTCTTGTTTCTCACTTTCATAAGCATAAAATGCTAACGAGAATTGTAAAGTATTACACTATAAGCTAAAATAGAACGGTAGTTTAAACAGTGATTTTCACTATTTATCTAGATTTAGAAATATTGTAGATTGAAATAGTAAAATTGTATAATAATATAATTATAATTTGTATATTAAAATTGAAGAACAAAATCGTTTGGCTGAGTAGTTAAAACATGCGCTGCTAAGAATTTCCACGCGAGAGTTTGAATATCTAACGAAAATGATTTTGGCTTTTTAATAGCTAAAGGAGCCATCTAATTCATTAAGCTGGAGCCCATGGTTTTCTGTTCACCAATTATATTATATTATATTATTATATTTTATAACTAAAAAAAGCTTAAACAGATTTTCAAATCAAATAGTGATGAGTAGTAAATTTTTACTATTCATCTAGGCTTAATGGTATTGTGAATTGAAATAGTAAAATTATTATTTTGCTCATCCGTTTATTGTGTTTTTAGCCTTGGATCCGGGGGTATTTTTGATTTTTTGTCTTCCTGTGCACAATACAATAAGCATAATACACATGAATAAGATAAAAATGCACAGGAATCGCCGGGAGCATTAAGGTTATTGCACATATTTTTTTAAATGGCTAAATACAAACCCCATATAAGACAAAACAGAACTGTAAACTACCGGGTCAATAAGGTCATTGTACACTTTTTTTTTAAATGGTCAAATACATAAATACCCCCATATAAGACAAAATCCAAAAGTTTGGTGTAGGGGTGTGGCGGTAATTTATAATTTTTATTATATTTTTTGGCAAGTTATTGTTAGCGCGTTGTCGAACGCGCCGTCCATTTTCACGCTCACGCAGATTTTGGACGACACGTGTGGGGTATTATGGCGTCCCAAAATGCCCAACCAGTATCTAGAATGATTCTCAGCCATTTTCACTTCCTCTTGGTGCGGCGCGCGTGGTTCCCCGATGGGCGTAGACATGTCAGTTGTCGATTGAATTCCTCCTCTTTCTCTCTCCTGCCTACGCAAGTACACGTCAGCTCCGCTGTTTATTGTGATTTCATTTTAGTCCCTGATATTTTGATTGTTTTGTATAGTCTTTATTTCTGCTATATAGGTTTTGATTTGTTTCAATTTGGTCTTTCTGGATTGGTTTGAAATCCTTAATATTTTTTGTATCAAAGTTTTGATTTGTTTCAATTTTATCCTTCTATGCAAATAGATTATATATTGCGGTTTCATTTATGTCCTTTAAATGAAATTTATTCTATATGTATTTTTCATTTCGATTCTCATTCTTTTAATTTCCGATTTTGTTTTAAATTCTTTAATTTTTTTGGTATCAATGTTTTGATTTGTTTCAATTTTTTCCTTTATATGAAATTTATTCTACAATCACCCATTGATCAATTAACTACAAAAACAATTACACGCAAGACAATCAATCAGTTTACTATATAAAAAAAGTTATAGCAGGCGAGTAACGCATCTTAATAATGACCAATTAAATAATAAGCTGAGCAATCACAACACAACCAACCATCAACCAATTCCCAATAGAAAACAAATAGGTTATCTTTGATGAATTTAATTAATTATAATTTTGCCAACTGTCGATTAAATGATTTTTCAAAATACTTAAAATCAACAAGCAGTTTAAACAAGCTCACCTCTTAATGAATTGACTATAAAATACAATTAACTCATATTTGATGGATTTTATCTATTACAATTTTATGAGATGTTAATTAAATGATTATCCAAGCAATTAAAATGATGGCAGCAATTAATCAGTTCCATACAGACAACAAATAACTTTTTTTCAATAGATTTAAGTGATTATAATTTTTTATTTGCCAATTAAATAATTCGTTGTAGGTAAAACAAACCCAACCATCAACCAATTTGCTACAATGAATAAATAATTCATCTTTAATTGATTGCAAATTTTCAATCTATCGATTAAATAATTGTCAAAACAATTAAAACATGCTCAACAATCAATCAATTGTAGTTTTCCAATATTCGAATTAAATAAATCGACAAAAAGTTGAAACAAGCTTACCCCTTAATGAATTGGCTATAAAATACAATTAACTCATCTTCGATGAATTTTATCAATTATAATATTGCGAGCTGGCTATTAAATTACTATCCGAGCAATTAAAATGATATTAGCAATCAACCAATTCAATGCATACAACAAATAACTCATCTTTAATAGAGTTTAGCAATTACAACTTTCTAACTGCTGATTAAATAATTTGTTGCAGTTAAAATAATCAATCAGTTTGCTGCATCAAAAACACCCAGCACAACGCACGGGCTAGGCAAAATTTATTCTATATGTATTTTTCATTTCAGCCCTTACACTTTTAATCTTGGATTTTATTTTAATTCTTTTTTTATATATATTTCTTACATAGTTTCTATTTTTTGTCCATGTTTATATGTACATACTCTTAGTTTTTGTTTCCAATTTTTATTATTTTCGTTGTTATTAAGTTTTTTTTATTGAATGTTTAAATTTTAATTTATGTTGTTGATCATTTGAAAAATTGATATTTATTATTTATCTCTTTTTTTTATTTATTCTTCAAGTCAAATAATTTAAAAAAATATAATAATATTTATTTTTTTAATTGTTTTTTTTTGTTAATATTGTTGGGTGTTGAAATTTCTAATTATTATAGATAAGACATTAAATATAATGATAATGATTATTTATTAGTTTTTTTATTATAAATATGTAAGACTAATTATATATTTTGATATATATATATATATATATATATATATATATATATATATATATATATAAAAACAAATGACCTATTTGTTTTTTTTAAATAATAAATTACTATCACTATTCTAAAATACTTTTAATATAATAATATGAGTAATAAATCTTATAAAAAAAATCTTTTTTTACAATAGTTATGGTGTCATTGATAGTATGACCAATAATAATTAAAATATTAATTATGTATAATAATATGTATAATGACATCTATAATAATTGTGATAAAAATTCATTGGTCAATATTATTTTTGTGAAAAATAACTTCTGCATCTTTTTTTATGTATGATATTTCAGATCTCATATCACAAAAAAAATACGAAACCACACGTAGACAAGACAAGTAGAAAAATTATGTCAAATTATCTACAATAATAAAATAAAAAATTGCCTTGTGTTTCACCCCAGCCAGCACTAAATTTTTTAAAATGTAACAAAATTATTAATGGCCTTATTGTTTTTTTAAAAAATGCTATACATCTTAGCTAAATAATCAACTTAATTTTTTATGATTATGTTGCTTTTATATGTATTTATTTTGCTACAGATAAAACATTTAAAATAATGATAATAATTATTTTTGGGACTTTTTTCTTAAAAAATAGGAGAACCTAATTATATATTGTGATATGTTTTGATATTAACGTCTTAAAATATATGTAAAAAAATGAACTGACTTTTATATATAAATCTCACATTAATTTAATCTAATAATATGAAGAAAAAAAAATGAAAAAATAAGTATGAAAAAAATACTTTTAAGGAAAAAATAAGTATGAAGAAAAAATATGAAAAAATAAGTTTTGATAAATTTTAGCAGTTGTATTTTTGCTATCTTTCAAATAAATTATTTATCACATAGTTAAAATATGGTCAACAAACAATTAGTATGTTGCAGACAACAAATAATATATCTTTGTTTGATGTATAAAACAAATCACTCATCTGTGCTAAAATTTATCGATTGTAATTTTACTATTTGCTAATGGAATAATTCATGAAATAAATAAAACATACACAACAATCAATCGGTACATTACACGAAGCACGTGGCTCATTGTAACAGATTTTTTTTTAATTCTAATTGTAAAATCTACTGATTAAATAATTATCAAAACAGTTTTAATAACAACATTCAATCATTTTTAGGCGGAAAAAAACTCAATTTCTAACAGATTTTATCAATTATAATTTTATTAATTAAATATTAAATAACTAATTACAATATGTATAAAATCAATTAATTTTATATATAAAAAAAAAAAACTCATGCAACTCGTGGGTAAGTTAGCTCGCTGTAGCTATACCAATATGTAGTTGATTAGTCTGTGCTTGAAGCAACACAAAAAATAATTAGCCTTGAAATTAAAAATAAAATAAAATAAACCAAACGTCTAAAGATTTTTTTAGTACTTTCAAGTACTTCTTTTGTTAATTTCATATTGATAGAGGTAAATTGGCCATTCCGGGTTGATTAATTAATGTTTTAACTTAAAAAGTTGTTGGCGCATGATATCCACGAGCAAACATGTAGGGATTATCATGCTCTTGGAGTCGGGGTGGGCAGATTTGTTATGTTTCGACCGAAATATTTTATATCAATTAAAAAAAAAGATAAAATAATATTATTTTTATCTCAGTTTAAATTTTATCTAATTTTAGATTTTTCGGCCAAATACCGGTCAAAACATTATGGTTTTGTTCCGCCCGTTCTGTTTAGGCCAAATAATATGTTTTTTAAATAATGAATAATTTTACAATATCAATCATATCTCTTAATCCGACCATTAGATTGAAATAAAATTTTACGAGGAGTTTCTTGATATATTTATATATCTTATGTTAAAATTTTAGTACAATCAGTGAATGAAATAATCTTGCGAGATTGATAATGACATTGTCTTAATATTATACATGTTTATAATTTATTTCAGAAAAATCATTTTATCGTGTCTTTTTTAGATTAAATTGCACAATTCTAAATAATTTTATTTTTGGATTTAAACTAATTTTTGTTTTTGAATTAATATATACACACACACACACACATACACACACATAAATAATACAATCCTAAAATAATATGCCAAAATATTCTAAAACCAAAAAACTCCGTTCCAATTAAAAATCTAAAATACCACCTAAAACAAAACAACCTTGCTTGCTTGGGGCAGTGCATGTGGTATCTCCTGATAGTCAAACCTGTCTTTCAATTATGTTATTGGAATCGCCACCAAGTCTTCTTTGCAGTCTGTGAAGTCTCTGAGCGTTTTTTTCTCTCCTTTTTTTTCCAAAAATGTAAAGGTTGGTCTTTTATTTTTGATATTTCAATTTTTATCTTTATTCTTTTTATTTCTATTTTGTTAGTCTTATACCTTTTCAATTTACTCATTCAATTCCAATTTATCAAATATTATCTTTTCTGATTTGATCCTTTCTTTTTTTGGACTCTATTGTAAAAATATTATTGGTTATTAACCTTCAATCGAAGTTTAAGATACTTTTTATTTTTTTTATAATTTGGTCCTCACTATTTTGACTCTTTTGCTTTTGTTAAAATTATTTTTATTTTTAATTTAACCCTCCAATAAAAAAAATATTAGGTTGCTCTCTTATTTAATTTTTATTTCAATATTCACCCTTATTATTTTAATTATAGTTTTTTTTAAATCTTTTTATGTAATTGTTTTTTTTTCTTGGCTTCTTCCATCAACAGTTGATTTGTTAAGGATAAGGCTTTGTTGTATTTGTCGGGTTACAAGTTTTAAAAAATTAAATAAGGTCAACATATTTTCTTCATTTTTTGCTTATATTATTATTTTTCATCTTGACATTTGATATTTTGTATTTTTTTAAAAAAACTTATTCCTCTTTAAGGTCACAAGTTTCGATGGTTGATATATGTTGACTTTGATCTTTTTTTTAGGTTCTAGAAAATTATTTTATTTTCACGAGTTTCGATGGTTGATATATGTTGACTTTGATCTTTTCTTTTAGGTTCTAGAAAATTATTTTATTTTTAATTTATCCTTTAACTTTGTGTTTTTAATTGGTGTTTATGTTTTTTTTAATAAGGTTATCTCAATCATATATCCATGTTCTTGAGGTTAGTAGATTACCCCAAATTGACTAGTATTTTTTTTTAGTTTCATCATTTTGTATTTTTTTTATTGAAAATCTCGCTTAATTGTGTTTTTGGGTTATATTCTATGCCGTCAATCTTGATGATTCACACAAGTTGACTTTGATCCTTTTTTAGATATTTTCAATATTATTATTTTTTTATTTTCATTCTTTAACATTTAAACTTTTGAAAAATGATCTTCTTGCTTTATTATCTTGCTTTCCTTTCACATTTTGTTTTTATATATATCAAATATATTAAAAAATTAAATATGCATATAGATTGATTGAGAGTTTTTTTATATTAAAAATACATTTTTTTAATAAAAAAAAATATTCCCCCGCAAGAAAAACACAGATAACATATCTAATCAAACTGCTATTTTGCTTTGCTAGTGCTTGTCTACTCCTTGCTCTATATCTAATGGAGGGAGAGGGCACGAGCTTTGTGGTCCAATGGCAACTAGATGCCAGCCTTCCTCCTTTCTATCCATGAGACCTTAGCTTGCAAGTAATTTACTAATATCCCATTGAATTTCTATTTTTTTTTGGTAGATGAATCCAACTTATAAGCTAAAAACTCCATTCCCATAAAAGAAATTAAAATAAAAGAGAGAGAAAAAAGAAAAAAAAAAGAAGAAAGAAGGTGAAGTAACAAAAAAAATCTCTCAAACATTTTTTAAGGCAAATAAAGCTGAGACGAGGATAGAAAGAGAGGGGGCTGATTTATGCGACTGTTTGGAAATGTGATTGAGATTGTTTTTAATAGTATTTTTTGTTTAGAAATACATCAAAATGATATTTTTTTATTTTTAAAAATTATTTTTAATATCATTACATAAAAATGATCTAAAAATATTAAATTTTTTTAATTCATGAGAGAAAAAAAAGAAAAAAGAAAAAAATGAGGCTTTTCATGTTCGAAGAAAAGGGTATTTTGTGGCGGAAATGGTTTGCCGTCTCTTGCATGCCATTATTTGGATGATGGAAAGATCAAAAACAATTATTTGTTAGCTGTTTCGATGGCCGATTGTGGGCACCATTTAGATAGTGAGAGAATCACCACCAGCCCCATTCTTGTTCATGCGATTATCTTATATATTGCAACTATACTGTCGGCTACTGAGTTGAATCATAATGTGAAAAACAAATTTAAGTATTGTTAATATGTTTTTTTTTTTGTTAAAAAAAGTTACCATGAAGTAAAAATATAATGCATATTGAACATTTTAAAAAAAAAATATTGATATGGTGGTATATTAAATGATAAATATTTTTAATATTGAGACGACGACATACTAGGTTGATCTTGGTTACCATGTCAAAATTATAACTTGGATTATAAGATTGTGATAGCTCTAAAGTAAATCAAAATAAATTATGAATGTCAATTCCTAATTAACCTAATGTTGATTTTTTTTTTGAAAAAATAAATAAAAGACAAAAAAATTATCCGAGTTAATCTCAGGGCAACTTGCTAAACACGCAACCTGAGTCATGAGATCAGAATAACACCATAGAAAAAAAAATCGACGAAACATTATGAAGTCTGATTTCCCACCAACCTAATATTGAAGAATAAAATCGATAAAAATAATAAAAAAAAAACAACTCAAGTCAACCCATAATAACTTGTTAAACTCATGTCTCCGGCCTCGAGATTGTGATAAATTCATTGAAAACAAATACTTTTATTTTAATAAAACTCCATTTACAATACATCCAAAGTTGTAGGTTAAGATCAAGGGGGGAAATCCATGAAACCATGATAACTCCACAAGAAAAGAAAAATTCACAAAACCAAATTTCCAAATAATTTAATATCAAATGATAAAATTAAAAATAACTAGAAAAAGAAGATCAGGTTGCCAAAAGGTAAAATTGAAAAGAAATCAATTAAAAAAGGATAAAATAATAAACTAAATCAACTTAGGTTAACCTATAAATTTAGTGATTATAAGATCAAGATAACCTATAAAAAGCAAATAAGAGGCAATCTGGGTTAATCTACCCAACTTGCGACTTGGATCATGAGATCGAGATACACTCATAAAAAAATAAAAAATAAAATAAGAAGCCCAACTTCAAGCCAACTTAGTATTCAAGGATAAAATCAAAGAGCAAAACCACTTGAAAAAAATAACAAAAAACCTCAAGTCAACTTGGTCTAACTTGTTAAACTCGGTCTATTATGTGATCTTTATGAGAAGTTTTGAGTTTTTTCAAATGAGGATGTTCACGTTCAATGGGAGTACCATTTGTTCGTTCCCAAACATGAGTTTTTTTTTGGTAACCGGTGTGTCCGGGTCAGCTTGCGCCCACCACAACTAATCCTCGGACTAACTGAATATCCTGCAAGCCCAGTGAGCAGGTAAAACACCGCAAGGGTGACAGTCGTGCTTGGCAGAACTTGAACCCGGGTAACTGGAAGGAACAAGCGCTTTACTGACCGCTAAGCCAAGACCCTATTGGCCCAAACATGAGTTTTGTGCCTTGTTGTAATGGGACATACATATTTTGTAAAAGTGTATGCAATATGATTTTTAGATGTATAATATAATTCAAACCAATCTAAAAACAAGATTTGGATTTTATATAATATAACCAAATCATAAGAACATTTTTTATTTCTTGTCTTTGTTTTATAATTTTTTTTAAAAAACCAAGATCTCTTTTCAAAGTTATGGTCACTATCAAAATCATCAACGAAATACTTTTTTATTAATGACAAATTATTTTTCTAAAATATTTAGTTCATTTTAGATAATTTTTTCTTATTATAATAAAGAAATTTGGATAGGTTGGTGGAGATGGTTAATCATTTTCTAGATTTATATAAAAGCTTGAGTATATTTTGGGTATATTTTACATTTGAAAACTAGTATTAAAAAAATATTAAAGATTGACTTCTTAGATAGGTTTGTATGATAAAATATATTTAATATAGTGGAGATCTTATAAGTTTTTTCTAAATTAAGATTATTGATGAATACTATCTTGAAATTGTATATATTGGTAAAATAAATAAATAAAAAGAAAAAAGATTAACTTATAAATTGATCACATCTCCTGAATTTACAATTTGCTATATAATCATAATAAGAAGATAAAGAGGATTTTGAAATTCTTCACATTTCAATCATTAGATCAAGGGGCTTCACTAAGATTTTATGTATCTAATCACAATCCCCAAAATGTTAGAGTCATCAGAAATTGATTAGATCTAGACCGTTGGATAAAGTTTGAAGCGATCTGAACCATATAAAGCAGATAGCTCACAGATCTACAATAGATCGTGTTACATCTGATCATTGCCATGTAATATAGCCAGCCCCCTTCCCTCAATATCATACCTACTCATCTTCTTGGCGAGAATAACCTGCAAAAGGAAAATCGCAGGATACAGTAGCAGTAGGAAATCAAGGTTGCCTGTAACTTGACTAACTGATAGAAATTTATGAGAGAAGCAGTAGCCACTGAATCCTTTCTTGTGCTTTCATCTAATACAGATCCGCAACGACGCCTTCTTCTTTCTTCTTCTTTTCAAGTTCATGCCACCAATCGACAATATCAACTCCATTGGTACGCGTTTTACCAGGCTGTGTGATTTCAGTGTTCATCTTTTTTTTTTGACAGAACAACGCTAGCTGCTCATAAAGGTTTTGTGCTGGTTTCTAGGCCTGGAATATGGGGAAATGAAGGTGGATCATCTGTTACACCATTGTTTCATTGAGAGCTTTGATTTTGTTTAGTTGAAGATATTCTGAACATGATCTGAGCTATATTGTAAATTGATTCTGACTATGTTAAGCTATCCCTGTATTTATTCTATTTCCTTCTCAATATTTTATTGCTTTTCTCTTTCAGCAATAATTTTGAAAATGGCTTGCTTGACAAAGAACCTTAATTTCTCGACAAGGCGACAGGGCAGAGTATATCTGCAAGGCTTCATCCAAGACTTAGATTTTTGGAAAAGATGTTGTGCATGTTATTGCAAGGCACGGTTCATAAACTTTTCCATTCATAGATTTCGTTTGAATCACATTTTGGATCATGGATCCAATGTTGGGCTTATATGAGAATAATTATGTGTTTGTACACTGACAAATAAAATAAAACCTAATAAAAAATGATCTGCTAAGTATTTTTAACAATTAGGTTTTTGGTATATCTAATAGGGTGATAAACTTTTAATTTGTAAAGATTAAAGGGTTATTCCTATTTCAGTGATGGGTTAAAATAGAAATACCAAAAGGTAGGATGCCAAAAGACATGAATACCAAAAGATACCTGGTTATCTATATATATTGTCATGATCCTCAGATTACATGTGTTGTTTTCATTCTCATTATGACATCCCATTACCAGAGAGAGAAATAAGGTTAAGGTAGAGAGAATCAAATAACTCTAAAAAAAAACGTGTTAATCTGGAAAGCCACCCGTATGATTCTAGAGAGCGACTTTCAAATATGGATTCAGGTACACTTCTATTTTACTGTTTATGTGTTCTTGATAAATCGACATGAATATTTTTATATATTATGAAATATAGTTCTAACATCGCACAGTCATTGCCACGCTATGAATATTAACCTATCACAAATCAGCTTCTGAATGGTAGAAGCTCTCGGCAATCCACTCAGAAAGAATGCAGTACTGTTATTATTATCTGTAACAAAAACCTATCCTGATTCCTCGCAAATCCCTCGACACTTTCATGCATGCTTTCGAGATGAGGGTTGCATAATCACATCTTCTAAGAACTTGACTGAAGAAAAGATCAAACATGGCTGGAACAGTAGAACTCAACGTCTTTCTTAAACTTCAACTTGATCTTCTCCAGAGCAGCAAGAGCATCTCGCATACCTATCCTCTCTCCTGGCAAATCTTCAGAACATTCTAGAGCCAAATTCAAAATGGAAGTCACACAATCCTTTTTAGCTACAAAATGTTCTTCCTCACTCAGCAAATTGGCATCAATAACTTCAGTGATTGCATTGGGTAAAGATTGTTTGACCCAATTCTTCAAGCTCATTTCTCCTACAAACATATCATCTGTAGGCTTCTTTCTCGTAAAAGTTTCCATCAAAAAAATACCATAGCTGTAAACATCACCTTTCACAGACACAATCCCTTCAAATCCGTACTCTGCATTCCAATTTCGGTTAATTATTCATCTATCTTAATATTGCTTGAAAATATAAATATGCTTGAAGTTCAATACAAAATATCAAATCATGTTAGAAAATAATATAAATCATATTCTGGAGCCTCATCTAACCTAGCGGTCACGAGTTCGAATCTCACCACCCTCATTCTATTTGATAAAAATCAAGCACAAGGTAATGCGGGTCTGTGCAAGTTTTAAGCCTCAAGAACTTTCACTTGAGGGGTGTGTGTGTTAGAGAATAATATAAATCATATTATAGGACTTCACCTAACAGCTTAAGATTTTAGATGAGTTGGTTCTTTAATGGAAAAATGTAAAGTTCTGGAAAAAAAATTTAGAAAGATCACCTGGAGCCATATAACCAACAGTGGCTAGAGTCAACGTTTGTGTCACAGCATCCCCTTCTCCTAGAAGTCTTGAGATTCCAAAATCAGTCACGTGCGCAACCATGTCTTCATTTATCAGGACATTACTGGGCTTGAGGTCACAGTGGACAACAGGTCTGATACAGCCATGGTGAAGATATTCCAATGCTGACGCCACATCTATCATAATATTCAGCCTCTGTAAGATATCAAGATGATAGTTGTGAGAGTACAGCCATTTCTCAAGGCTCCCACGAGGTATGAACTCCAGGATTAAGGCTTTAAAATCAAGATTACTGCAGCTGCTAATGATCTTGACAAGATTTCTATGGCGAAGCATGCGCAACACTTCACACTCGGATTCAAATCTCATGAGCTCCCCTTCAAGATCCAAATGGAAAACCTTCACTGCAATGCACAATCCATCTGAAAGAGTCCCTTTGTATACTGATCCACTACTCCCAGTACCTAGCAGATTGGTTTCGTTAAATCCTTCTGTTGCTCTATAAAGTTCATGGTGCGAAATTTTTCTCCATGTTGCAGTAGGTGACGAATCTTCTTGAGTACTCAGTTTCCTGTTATGGCTTCTTCTGAAGATGATAACTGTGAAGACAGTTACCAGTATTATGGATGCAATTGCTGGTACAATGTACCTTATTCCAAATTCACGAGGCCTCTTAGATTTTCGATGAATATTGATACTTTTGCATGGCGGGACCTGCATTCTAATCGGACCACATAATGCTTCATTGTTTATAAATGATCGAAAGGAGAAGTTTGCAAATGATCCCCTGTCAGGAATTTCTCCTTGCAATCGATTGAACGAAACATTGAAAGTTTTGAGGTGTACAAGTTTCTCTAAGGACTTGGGGATAGCTCCAGAGAGATTGTTACTTGACAGGTCTAAGAATTCTAAACTTACCAAGTCACCAAATGATGAAGGAACAGGACCCTGCATTCTATTATCAGACAGGGAGAAGTGAGCTAGATTTTGAAGGCCAGCGATGCTGGTTGGGATATCACCTGACAGTTGATTGGTTGAGAAATCGATAATTGTCACAACCTTCAAATTTCCAATCTCTAATGGGAGAGTTCCAGTTAGAGAATTGAAAGACAAGTTTATCTGTAGCAAATCTTTCAGGCTCCAAAAGGTAGAAGGAATTGATGTGAATCTATTCGAGCCTAAATAGAGTTCTCTAAGAGATGTTATGTTACTCAGGCATGCAGGAAGTGATCCAGAAAACCCATTTTCTAAGAGGTACAGGTAACTCAATCTCTCCAAATGACATATCTCATCGGGAATATGTCCTCGCAATTTGTTGCTTGCCAGAGAGAAATCTTGCAGATGTTTTAGTCTTCCAATTTCGCTCGGAATTGCTCCAGTCAGTTCATTCTGCTGTAGGATCAAGCCTATCAAATTGCTTAAGTTGCCGATTCCTCTAGGAATATTTCCTGTAATTCTGCAATCAAAAGCATACAATTCTTCAAGAGATTCAGATAAATTCCCAATGGAAACCGGAAGCCTACCACCCAATGGATTTCCATTGAACCTTAAATAAGTTAAACTCCTGCATTTTGACAGTGACGAGAGAAAGCTTAATTCTGAATGTAAAGACCTGCTGGTCAATACGTTTTCAGCCAGATTGAGTTTCTGCAGATTTCTTAAATTTCCAAGCGAATCAGGAATTGTGCCAGAGAATGAATTGGTGGACAAGTCCAAGACTATCAGTTTTGAAGCATTGCTGATAGAATCTGGGATTGGTCCACTAAGTTCATTTCCCTCCAGGTAGAGCTCCTCCAGATTTGGTAGCCTGAAACCTGTGTTTGATGGAAGATGGCCTGAAAGGTAGTTGTAAGCCATGTTGACTTTTCTCAATAATGAGAAGTTGAAGAACGTAGATGGAATGGAACCAGTGATATTGTTGAAGGCCAAGTCCAGTTCTTGTAGTGCATGCAAGTTACCTATTTCATTCGGTATTACACCTGCCATAAGAACAACTCTTCCCTTTCAGACCCCTCTAATAATTCATTTAGAGAGCTTCCTTGAAAAAACAAAAACAAAAATGATGCAGTGCAGGAAAAGTATGCCTCTGGCCGCAACAAAATACACTGACTGCTTAGGAGTTTGGTTGCGGTTGTTTTTTAAAATATTTTTCATTTAGAAATGCATCAAAATGATATTTTTTTTTATTAATAATCTAAAAACACTCAAAAAAAATAATTTAAAGTAAAAAATAACAATAAATTTTTTCAAAATCATTTTTGAAACGCATGACAAATAGGTTGAGTAACAAGAATCTTTCGCTAAAATTAAAAAAACATAGTATGGTACCTGTTAAATTGTTATTTTGCATGTGTATTTCCATGAGATAAGTACAGTTGCCAATCTCCCGCGGTATGTGTCCTGTAATTTCACTATCAATTAGTACAAGCATTTTTCTAGTGTCAGAAAGTCAAAACAAAGATGTGGAAGGTACCATTTAATCCGTTGACTTCTAAGCCCAACTTTTCCAGGCTAACAAGACGCGCAATATCATCAGGAATTTGACCTGCAATGTCATCAGTGATACTTAATCTAATTAAAAAACAGAGTCTAAAACAGGAAACTACAGTAATAGAATGCTACCAAAGCATTTGAATTCTTGTAGCGAGGAATACAGTGGAATGGTACGTACCAGTCAAGTTATTTTTACCAAGATATAGCTCCTTGAGCTTTGTAAGAGCACAGATTTCTTTGGGAATGCTTCCTGTGAATCTGTTGCTTTCAAGGTTTAGAACACGAAGTTCTGTGCATTTATGCAGATTAGATGGAATTCTTCCATGTAAATGGTTGGAACCCAGATTAAGCACTTCCAGTGTGGAAGGGATATTGCTGTTCATGATCATTTCCACTTGAAGATTGCCAGATAAACTGTTAGCTCGGAGATTAATTAACTGCAGAGAAGACATGTTGAAGAGTACGGGAAAAATAACACCAGAAAACTGGTTGTGTCCCAGATCTAAAATCTTCAGGTTAGAAAGATTCCTGATCTCCTCCGAAATATTTCCTCCGATGAAATTGCCTCCCAGGTTCAGTGTCTCCAGTGCAGTGACGTTGAAGAGAGACGATGGAATGTAACCTCGGAGAGAGTTATTGGTGAGAAACAAGTGCTGAAGTTGTGGCAGCGCTGTAAACCAGCTGGAAGGAATGTCTCCACCGAAGCTGTTGTATGCCAAGTTCATGTATTTCAACCGATGCAGGTGTGTGAGCTCATGGGGCAGGTAGCCATGGAAGCTGTTGTTACTCAGGTTTATGGAGAATAGAAATGAGAGATTTCCCACCTGAGGAGGGAGGTTTCCCTCAAGCTTCATGCTAGAAAGATTCAAGCTTGTGACTCTTTGGTGGCCAGCACTGCAACTTACTCCAATCCAGTTGCAGAAAGACGTAGCAGTGGACCAGTTTTTTGCCAAGATGTTACCAGGATCAAATGTGATGTGTTTTTTAAGGGATAGAAGTGCTAATTCATCAGTTAAGTTGGTATGGGGAATTGCCAAACAGACAATTAAGCATCTTATTAGCAATAGAAATGCCACCACAGAACCCATTATGATGATTTTAGCAGTACAGTCGGTGTGGTTTAAGCTGTAGGTAGGAGAATCTGGTGTATAAAAGCAAGAGAAAATTAATGGCGGAAACCTTAAAATAAGCTAAAGAACAGTCCCTCCACTGAAAAAAATTCAAAGAAAAACACAAGTGTTGTTTGGATGCGGAAAAGAAAGAGCTAATTGTGGTTTTCTTAGCAGAGAACCTGTACTCTAGTGTTCCTTTGACGATTGACGAGATGTTTCTTCTCTCACGGTTGACCAAGGAAAAACTATACAGCGAGACAAGAAATAATGACAGTCAACAATGGAGGAATGGATTAGTTTCGTTCGATATTTGCTATGGCGGTGTGTTTAGTAAATCTATTTATAACAAAATTGATAAATATATATAAAAAAATTATAAATCAAACATGCTAACCTCTTAACAAAAATTAAACACACTCTATCTAGCCTATGTGTATGAGTGCCGTTGTATGTAAAATGGCATGCCCCTAAATAGATATAGAAAACTTTGTTCTAATGAGTAATGACCTTGTAATTAAGTAGAAATATTTGTCATAACCCAATTTTGGGTCATTCCTCAAATTTACCCAAAAATAAAAAAAATAAAAATAAAAGAGGTTGATGTCGGCAGAAAAAATCAAGACATAAATTTTGGACGTTTTCGAGAGCTCGATCATACCTCTTTTGTGCCTAGAAATGAAGAAACGCGCAAATTCAAGGCTAAAATAATTTATTATCGGATAAATTTGCGTAAAAATTAAGTCAAAAGATATAATTATATTTTTATGGGTCAATTTGATTTAATTATTAACTAATTTAAAAGTGTAATTATGTTTGAGAATTAATTTAGGGTCCAATTGAAGGGTTTAATTAAGTGCAAGAACTTTATTATACTTTAAATTAGTCAAATTAATTTTATTAAGGACTTAATCAATAAAAAATCAAATTCTTAAACTTAATTTGGGTTCAATTGATAAGATAGGAATTTTCAGAGATCAATTTAAATTTTTCTAAACTAATTATATAAAATCAGGGTCAAATTAAACAAATTGAGAGTTTAGAAATTCTACTGGTGGTTGTGGAATTTCATGCCCAGTCAACTATCAAATGGGCCCCAACTTCGTTCCAAGTCGGTCAACACGATATGTTCAATTTGTTTTTAATTACTTCCACTTCAAGCGTGAATTAAATCTGTAAGAAATTAATTAAGATATTGCCAGATCTCTTATTAGCTTTTTTATCATATGTCACAGGCTTTTATATATATATATATATATACACACGACAGGAAAAATTATAAAAAATATTGAAAGGCCAATAATTTAAATAGATAAAATTAAAAAAATAACTCATTCAAATATAAAAATAATACAAGATTGTATATCAAATATATGAGTTTTCGATTGAATACTATTATAATAAAAATAAATGAGCTGGACATTAAATGAACAAAATCTAAATTACTAATTTATAATACCACAAATTTCTTTTAATTTTAAATGTGAATTTTAGGTGACTAAAAAAGTCTTAATTACATTACATACCTTATAGTCACCCATTTGTTATAAGATTATCACATCATTTAGAGTAATTTTAACTCAGTTCTGTAGTTTAGCAGAAATAAGTAATTAGTCCTCGTGATTTTATAAATTATTATTTACTTCTTTTATCTCTTATTCTCATTTATAACTTTCATTTCTTTTCATTTTTTTTATTTTAAGAAATAAAAAAATATATAGGACGGAAAGTTTAATCATGAGAAAGAAATTATTTTTTTAAGAAAAAATAATATTAAATTAAGCATAGCCAACTGATCAAAGAACTATTTAACTTCTTACAACATAGTGATTAAATAATTTATATTGATTTAACTTTCATTTCATAAATTATTATTTACTTCTTTTATTTCTTATTCTCATTTATAACTTTCATTTCATTTCATTTTTTTTTTATTTTAAGAAATAAAAAAATATATAGGACGGAAAGTTTAATCATGAGAAAAGAAATTATTTTTTTAAGAAAAAAAAATAATATTAAATTAAGCATAGCCAACTGATCAAAGAACTATTTAACTTTTTACAACATAGTGATTAAATAATTTATGAGACTTTTTGTAGCCATCTAATCTCCGTTGAACTCGAGCAGAATCAGTGGCTCATCCTCGTCAAAACTATCGTCTCTTGCACCATGCATGCACTTCCTGACTCCACTCAAGAAAAACAATAAATCAAGACCTCGTTTTTGGATAAAACAGACTCTTCAAGACTTTGAATCATGGTTTCTGCCCCCACAACCCATTTCCATGGAGATCAAAGTAGACAGTGGTGTTTGACTGCTCTATTCCACTTCTTTTTTTCAAGATTTTCCAACTTAATGAATCCTCGTTTTCTTATTTAGGACTCTAAGACTATGAAAATTAGTATATGATACTGATTCAGGATCTTCATTAGTAGATTAAATATGCCTGGTGATGCTACTGTTACCATTAATAATTGAGCTTCTTGCTTTGGCTTTTACATTGTGGAATGGTTTGTGGCTACTTTCTTCTTCTATCAAAGAGGCCAATCGATTCTCAAACCCTAAAGTTATAACCCAAAATTATAGAGAAACAGAGAGAAAACTTTGATATTTTCTGAAAAGTTTATAATCCAATGATATTGAATGAAAAGTGGTCAATAAGGCTGTTTAAAATGCAAGAAAACCATTTTAATTAGTACAATATTAATTAAATTAAAAGTTATAATTTAAATAGCAAAAAAAATCCAAATACAACAAGAAAATGGAAGAAAATACAACTTTTAGACCTAATTTGGACAAGTTCCTGGACTTGGTATCTTAATCTTTCAAGGAACAAGGTCATTAGAATGGATTTTCAGCAGTACTGTCCCTATATAACATCAAGTTGAGAGTGAAATCGATTATCTCTTTCGTGTGAAGGACAAGCTTGCTGAAGCATAAGCTCAACCATATCAAAGTCATCGGCAGATTCCCAGTTCTGTGATCAAATGAGAATCCATAATTTGTCCAAGAAGATTACAGCAGTGAATGAGTTTGTGTATCCAGAAACCTCTGTTAGCTGATTAGAAAAGAAACTTAAAAGCTTGTAAGTTGAGAGAAACCAACTGGCTGTCAAGCAAGAAAATTGAGGTTTTGTTAAAGCAATTCTTGTTTCAAAGTCCAAGATGATATCAGCTCGTGATTGCCAAGCTAACTGGCAACAGATTGGAGCGAGAACATGCATGCATCTTCCTCTGCATTGCTCGGCCAAGACAAAGAAGCTTCCAATATTGCAGCCACCCCAGCAGATACGTTGCTTCAACTATCTGATATTACTTTTAAAAAACCACTAACTCTGTATAACTGTCCATATCATGAATTGTTTTTAGATAACAGTAAACCTCACTCTTCGTAAAGCATATTTTATGGATACAGGTGAGCAAGTAAATCTTAGTTGTCCTATATTCTTACAAGGAGTGCATGACCTAACTCGAACTCGAAACTGTTAGAAAATAATATAAACATATTCTGGAGCCTCACCTAAAAACTTAAATTTTTAGTTGAGATGGTTCATTTACATGGTATCAGAGCTTTGTTGACCTAGCGGTTACGAGTTCAAATCTCACTACTCTCATTCTATTTAATAAAATCAAGCACAAGATAATGTAGACATATATACAAGTTTCAAGCTTAAAAAGACTTTCACTTAAAAAAATATATTAGAGAATAATATAGAATTGTTACCGGCCGCTGATAATCAGTAAGCTCGTGTGTGGAATGATAGGGGATGGAGTCGGTGATGGCCCTGTGTTTGCTAATGCAGCCGGAAGTGCTTCTGATATTTTCCTTCCTTTAATTAATTAGTGTGACTTTAAGTGATGCTATCAATGAGAAAATCAAAACAATCCAATTTGTAATAGAAAAAGTAATTTTCAATCTCTATGCATCCAATAAGGTTTCGATGGATTGGATTAAAATTATTTTAAAAGTAAAAACATATTTTGATTATAAAAAAATATTTAATATGATTATTAAATTTAATCTAATAGGCCAATTTTAAAATCTACTATTCTGTTTATTTGCCTAACTTTAATTTAAAATTAGATTTTATATGAGTTATCCTTGTATAATCTAGTCAACTTTGTAAGTTCAAAGACAATCCAAACTATTGATAAAAAAAATATAATTTGGTTTTTAAAAAAAATCAAGAAAATATTTTTTAATATTGAAATGATGACATATTAAACCGACTTGGACCTTACAACTTAACATATCAAACTTGTAGATCAGGTCATGGATTCTACTGAGTTTGATAACTTTATTTTTTAAAATTATTTTTTACTATATTATATGAAGATAAAAATAAATGTTCATAAAATAAAATACAAATAAAATATTATCATTTTTTTTTAAACTGCAATAATTTCATAGATGACAAACCAAAACAAATAATAATAATAAATTCAAAATCAAGCAAATTATAAGTGAATAAGAAATTAATCTCAAAGAATACTCGGTTTTCTCACTTAAAGAATTCTTGGTTCTTCTAAATATAATTTTTGATGGCTAATCAATGGTTGATAATGGTGGGAGACAATTCTTATTATTTTTTTTGATATTATATCTTTTAAAATTCATTATATATTTACAAACTTTGAGTTTATATATATGTTTTTATTTCATATACATATACATTTCTTTATAATAATAAAACTAATTGAATTATCTATTCTCAAAAACAAAATATCTCATTCCCATGATAAATAAATTGAAAATCTATCAATCTATAATTTCAAGATATTATTGATAATAAAATATAGAAAAATAAATTTACATTTAAATTTATTTTTATTTTTAAAAATAAAATTGCTACAGATGATTTATAATGAACAATAATTTCTTCTTAAGTACTTATTTATCAATTTGATATGCATAGTTTGAAATTAATTTTACATAAAATAGATCATATTATTGAAGATCCAAGAATTAAACATTAATCAATATAAAGTTTGTGATTTGCAAATATAACAGTATACCTTAAATGTATATGATCAAGTTTTATTAAACTATTAAAATTAGTTGTCTACGTTAATTTAATATTCTTAATTCTAAATATTTTCTGAGTATTTGCGAACACTGATAAGACAGATAGAAAATCTTTATTTGTTTCATTTTTATTATAAAAAAAAAACATTTCTCCTTGCAAAAACAATTTATTGCATGGAAATAAATAAATAAAATTATACTCTCAATAATACACTTTGACAATTTTATAAGAGTGATGATAATATAAATTAACTTAACAATTAAATTATTTATCAAGTTAATGTAAACTCCGATTTTCCTTACAAAAGAGTCAATTTTGTTTATTTAAAAAGTTATTTATAATAAATTTAAATTATAATTATAAACTGTTTTTCCAAACGGTTTCCTCTACCGTTAGTTACAAGCATCCGCCAAATTGACCAAACCTTGCAAATTTCATTTTGCACCCCCACATATGATTCTATCTCTTCTTCTTCTTCTTCTTCTTCTTCTTTTGTATCTGCACAAAAACAGAGGAAAAAGCTCCGAGAGAATGTGCCGCCCCGCCGCTGTTGTAGTAGGGTTTGGTGGCAAGTAGCTGTTGCAGATATGAATCTTCGTTTACAAGGTAATTAGTTTGGAAAGTGTTGCTGAGTTTTCAACTCTTATATCTCACTCATATATGGTTACATAAGATATATACAACCACTGTCACCAACTCCCTAGCTTCGCTTTTAATTTTTTTGTTGATGTTCATGTTTTATCGATCACAAATTTTCTAGTTCACGATTTTAATGCGTCACCGAACTTGAACTTGTTTATTTCATCTAATGCGTTGGTGGGTCATTGTTACAAGATAGAGGGATGCGGGCGGAAAGAGGGTTTCTTGTAGTTGCCGTCTTGAAAGCAATTTATATTTTGCAGTTTCCTGGAATTGTCAATAGAATTTTATATTTTTCAACATTGATATTGATGTGAATGTAGGTTGCTCAGGTTTCTTGTAATGGTTGCTTGAGAAGTGGTTTTCTTATAATGGTCAATTATCATGAAAGTTAGATTTCTTAGTCGTGTTGTTCGTGTTAGAGATTGTGGTGGCATTTTGTTATTAGTCTCACCAGTTAAGCTTTATTGAGATCTGAGAGAGGTGGTGCTATAATGGGGAAGCAAGGATCCCCGAGAAGTCCACGTCCCGACGTGGTGGATGTGAAAGATTATCAGACAAGAAGTTCAGAATGTCTGCCTGGTAGTGATCCTATCCTTGGGAGGAGATTGTCAGGAGGAGATAATAATTGGAAATCAAAAGTTGCATTGCTTCATGATTTGAAACATGAGTATGGAAAGCTTGGTTCTTGTAAGGCAGTTTACGTTGGGAAAAGACATTTGTGGTTCCGTAAGCATGTTAAGTCAATTGTTTTTATGTTTGCATTGATGGGGTCTCTTTTTCTGCTTGATTCTTTCTTGGTGTCCCTTTTTGATTCGATAAATCTTCAAAATAGTTCATCCTCAAGGACATCAAGTGATCTTAAGGTATGATGCTGCGTTTTTATAGCACTGAGGTAACTAACACACTGCATTTTCAAGTAACTTTAGGATTTGAACCATGACATTTTCAAGCTAACAAAGCTGGGAGCCTGGGACTATTGGTAATGTTCAAGTTCATGATTTGCAAATGAACTTCTGTGTGCATTTAATCATGCAAAGAATTTTTTTTTTCAATGATTATATAAGTGCACCCATGGCCATGGCTTCTTCCATCACATAATGGACCGTGAACCTTTTTTCTTCCTATTTCTGTTTTCTTTTTGGACATCGCTTAGAAGGAAATTTTTTTGTGTCTATCATCAAATCTGAAAGATTTATGTATTTTTAGTTAGTTCTCTGCATGTCAAGTTCTGTATGTATCGCATAGGATCTAGCACAGATATTCTTTTCTAGCTAACAACATGAAAAATTCCGTAAGTTAAAGAGGTCAAGTGTTTGAGACAGTTAACTAAAGGACGCTAATTAATTGGTAATTCTTGAATCTAAAGGGAGGTAGAACTGCCTATGGCAATGAAGAAGAACCACCAGTCCAGATGTATGGTCGTCTCCAAAACTTGGCTTACAGTGCTCTAGCAGAGGTTTGCTTTGAAATTTATATATTTAAAAAATTCATGTTAGATGAGTTTTTGACATATATGTCATAAACCTGAAACGTCCTCTGCTTTAGAAAGAGTTAAAGCAAGAGCCCTCAAATTTCTGGGAGGAACCATGGAAGGCATCTTTATGGAAACCATGTGCAGATAGAAAAGAATCCAAGAAATTAGGTACTAAAATCTTTTGTTTTTTGTGTTCATATGTGTGTATAAGTATTGTTTTTGGTGTATGATGAAAGAGAGTGACAGACTGACAGTATAAAATCTGGGAAATTAAATGACCAGAAGTACCATAATTAAGTACAATTTGTGGAGACAGGGCAACCTGACAAAAACAATGGATACATAATGGTCAGTGCAAATGGTGGTCTCAATCAACAAAGAGTAGCTGTAAGTGTCTACACCTTTCACATACATAGGTTCAAGTTGTTTTAATAATTTACTCTGTGAAGGGTCATAAAATAAAGTTATTGGTTGCTGCTATGTCTTAATTCATTGATTGATGCATCTCAATCTGTTTTCAGACTTAAGATTTATGTCCATGATGATTTTTATCTCACTGTATATTCCTGCATGGATTGCAATTATTTATGGCAAGATTCTTAGTCACTGTAGATTCCTTGTACTCGGTTGCAACCTTTTCTGTTGGCAATTTTGTTTTAAAAAGCAATTATACCTCATTGGTTAGGAAATCTCATTTTTGGGTGAATAGCCCACATTAGAGGTATATCCGCATGAAGTTAGGTTCAGTTTATGGATTTCTTATGTGTGTGTATGAGTATAGCACGATGTGGGACTTACCTTTAAATTCTCCGGTAGTTAAAAGGGAACTGATGAATTATATTCAGTGTTGAAGTCATTCATGAAGAGGAAATACCATAATAAATTGGACGGAATGAGCAATTATTAAGATGATGTTTTAAATCTTACCATAGCTGTTGTTCTTAATCCTTGTAAATTAGTTTTCAAAATCTGGACAACGCATATAGCCCTTTTTTTCTAAATTGAGTACAAGTTGTTGCACTGCATTGAAGTTTTTCTGAAGGGTTTTTTAATATTTGAATCTTGATTACCTTAGCTTAATTTATCCATTATCTTTCTGATCTGTGCTTCGTGTAGCTTTTTAATCAGTCCTTGCTATCAGAATTTCCATTACATATTTCAGTGACACTATTGTTACTCCTTGCAGATATGCAATGCCGTTGCCTTGGCATCTTTACTTAATGCAACCCTAGTTCTTCCCAGATTTCTTTACAGCAATGTATGGAAGGATCCGAGGTCTGATATTATCATACAAATTGCTTCATCTAATCTGTATTACTGACTTCTTTGCATGTCGTATCTGAATGTAGTCACTGTTCATATAATCTGTGTTTGAAATGCAGTTTGCTTCTTGAACTATCTTTTCTTTCGTGAAGGGCTAGCTTATAATACTTTTAAAGGGAATTTAAGCTGTTATTCAATGATAATTAAACAACTATATCCCTATCTTCTTCATGAGCTGAACATGGCATTTCAGTATTATTTGCAATAATGTCACCTCTCTCACTTCTTGGAAATGCAGCCAATTCGGTGATATCTATCAAGAGGAGTATTTTGTGAACGTCATGAAGGATGAAGTGAATATCATAAAGGAGCTTCCTTCTCATTTGAAGTCGTTAGATATTGAAGCAATCGGTAGCCTAGTGTGTGATCTTCTTGATTTCGATATGCTTATTGTGAAGGCAGTGGTTATTTCTGAGCATTACCTTATATCTCTTTTTTTATCTTGGTTTTGTTAGATAACTGATGCGGACATTGTGAAGGAGGCAAAGCCCATTGATTACCTTACAAAGGTACTTCCTCTCCTGCTGCAGAATGGAGTTGTCCACCTTCTGGGATTTGGAAATCGGCTTGGATTTGATCCGTTGCCTGCTAGACTTCAGGTAAAGGACATTACTTAGAGGTTCAAATATTACAGGAAAGATTTTAGGCATACGCAGCTCAATGTTAAAAAGAATCTCCTCACAATATCTTTGATGTGTTTAAGTATTCCAGGATACCGTTTCACCTTCCAGGCAAGTGTTTTTCACAAGGGTAGCCATTGAACTTGATTAAGAAACTATCCCTTTGCACCCGAAAATCAGAAAATAACAATGCAATACGAATAGTGATTTCTCTATGAAATATTCAACTAAATAATGAATTAACAAGATATAGCTAGTCTTTTTTTCTGAAGTATGTTGCTTGGTTGTAACCTATCTAAAACAGTTGAAAATAGATTACATCAACAACTGAAGGAG
This sequence comes from Salix caprea, assembly GCA_964035475.1. Classification (NCBI taxonomy): domain Eukaryota; kingdom Viridiplantae; phylum Streptophyta; class Magnoliopsida; order Malpighiales; family Salicaceae; genus Salix; species Salix caprea. Next base: position 13,674,233 of record OZ037749.1, read on the forward strand.
GCATGAGGCATTTTATGGCACACACATCACGAATGAAAATATTACTGGACTTCAGAGTTCTGCAATCTTTCAAAGAATATGACAGACAGTTGCTCGCATAGTCACTTACTACGAAAGCATTCATCTATTTAATTTATGTGAAAGCAATCGTAACTTAGCATTATTTATAGTTTCATTATTGTATATATATGAAATCAGCATCATTTATAGTTTATTATTGCTTTGTGGTAACTGAAATGCTCTCCAGAAATTAAGGTGCAAATGTAACTTCCATGCATTGAAGTTTGTGCCAAAAATCCAAGAAGCTGGTTCACTGTTGATCAGAAGGATAAGGAAGTATGATGCTGCACAGAGGATGTTGGATAAACAACTTGTTGGAGAGTTTCTGCCTGGCAGTCCCTCAAAAAGACATGATTCAGAAAGAGGTCCATCGAAATATCTTGCCTTGCACTTGAGGTTTGAGGTGGATATGATTGCCTACTCCTTGTGTGATTTTGGAGGAGGAGAGAAGGAGAAAAGGGAACTCCAAGCCTACAGAGAAAGTCATTTCCCTCTGCTTATTGAACGCTTAAAACACTCCAAGTATGAATTTCTTCAGCTTTTTAACTCATTAGATAGATAGTCGTAATATGAAATCTATCTCTTTCATACCACTTTTGTTTGCAGGTCCATCTCTTCATCAGAGTTGAGAAACTCAGGGAGATGTCCATTAACACCTGAAGAAGCCGCACTTGTACTTGCTGGTCTTGGATTCAAACGTGGAACTTACATTTATCTTGCTAGTTCTCGTATATATGGGGGGAAATCTAGGATGCTTTCATTTACGAGCCTCTATCCCAACCTAGTCACAAAGGAAACTCTCCTGACACCCAGTGAGCTTGCACCTTTTAGGAATTTCTCTTCACAGGTAATCCAGCTATTCGTTGAGCATGTTCAACTTGAAAATACTTCCGCAAATTTATGCATTACAAGTGTTTTGGAACTATTTATTCATTGAAATTTTAGAGAACTACTTTGGTTGCAGCTAGCAGCATTGGATTTTATCGCCTGTGCAACTGCAGATGTCTTTGCCATGACTGATTCTGGGAGCCAACTCTCATCCCTAGTGTCTGGATTCCGCACTTACTATGGTGGTGGCCATGCCCCTACCCTGCGGCCTAACAAGAAAAGGCTAGCAGCAATTTTGTCAGAGAATAGCACCATAGGTTGGAATAGTTTTGAAGATAGAGTAAGAAATATGATTGAGGAAGGTCAGAGCGTTTTCATACGGGGTTATGGTCGAAGTATTTACAGGCAACCGAGGAGTCCAGAGTGCATGTGTAGAACCCACTAGCATGTTCTCAGGTGCAAAATTTTTCAACGTTCTATTATTTTGAAACTGATTTGCATCTCCCTGGAAAGACATTCCTTGCAGGCATCCCAATCAAGGCGTGGCTCCTGAATTGTTGATCATGTCATCAGGAATGAAAATGACAATGCTGATAGGCAGATGTAATCATTATTCGCTTGTTCAAATTTTTATATAACAGTATGATGTAGTTGTATAATTCCTTTGATTCTTTCCATTTGTATATAACAATACACACGTTCAATTCAATAATATGTATTCCTGATATTAATAATATGATAGGGGTCTTTTTCTTTTCTTTTCTTTTTGCTATAGGTTTCTATGTCATTTCTGAAAAAGCACAACTTGCCCTTACTCAAGTTAGACACAACAACATCAGGAAGAAGAGACGTAATTTCTCTCAAAACACACTAAATGGATCATATAATAATGAATTGAACTGATGAATGCAAGGGACAATAAACTAGTTTTATTGTAATAAAACCTGACCTACCCAAGTCATATACATAGAATAAAAAGGAAAATGAGACGAGAAAGCAGAGGAGTCATTCTCTGCCAGCAAAAACCATATGGATCCCCCCGGTACCCCCACCATCTCTATGTTCCTGAACTGGAAATGATGTTTTTCCTCTAACATCTTGAGGTTAGTTCAAGATGGAGGGAAGAAACGATTAAGGTTGAAAGGAAGGGTGTAGAATTCCTCATTCCTGCTGTCTCCATTAAATGTCCGAAACCTAACCCACCATTGCATTCCCCTGTCTCTGGCACTGTCCTTGTAGTCAAGTGTGTTGTCCAAGAAAACAGCTATTATCAGTGCAACAGTTGGGGATGAGAAGAAGATAGTGTTGAGGAAATCGTCGAACTGCACATCAAAGTAAAACTTATGGTGAGTTGTTGATTTCCCTGTAATTTTCAAGGAATGCATTGATGTGGCCGTAAATTAGAATTCGATCTGCATTGCCCCGGCTGCAAAATCTATAAGAACTATAGCATTCATATACTTAAACTTGTCATGGAATATCAGAGGCATGAGAAATTGTTTTCATGCTGGATAATAGAACTTACCCATACAGCTCTAGTATGAGAAGGACCATGGTAGGCCTTGGCGGTATATTCTCTGAAGTATTCAGGGACAGACAATCCGAGAAAGAAGGCAACGCCAGTGATGAAAAGGTTTCTCATTGAGTTCATGTTTGTGAATTGCAAAAATGACAGCCCCACGGAAGCTATATAAGAGCAACAATATTGTAACAATAAGATACAAATCATAAGAGCTTGATAAAATGATAATGGTAACAAATGAGAAGCCCCATTACTCACCAACAAGACCAAACAACACGCAGTAGACAGCAGCAAAAATAGGGAAGGGTATTGACGCAAATAAAGCTCCGAATTTTCCTGGCAGAACGTGGAAAGGTTAAAGCAAGTTATCAGACAGGGTTGTGTTTTATAAATAAGCATATACTTCATACTTGGTTGTATTTCTCACCTAATATAGAGAAGAATATCATAAAACCAGCTGAGATCTGAATAACCCTGCGGCTTCCAACACGAGTGCTTCCAAGCAGCCCAATGTTTTCTCTGTTGTTTTTCGCAGACATTAGTCCAGTTGCATAGAAGTAAGAACTTTAAGAGAGTGGTGATGAAACTATGCTACTTACACAGAGACCGTTGAGCCTGTCAATGTCCCAAATAATCCATCCAGTAGAATCCCAATGCCCTGCCAGCCAATACCACGGCTAAGAACATGGGCTGGAGGTGGGGTGGCGCTTGCTAGACGTGATGCAGCTTTGTATGCTCCAGTTGACTGTTACAGAAGTCATTATTAGTATTGCTTTCTCCAACTAATAGAATAGGATTGACAATCTAGTTTGTAACCTTACCTCAATCATTGAGACAAAAACAGCAGCCATCATTCCGAAACAATGGCCGGCATCAAAGGTGGGAGCACCCCATTGAAGAGGATATGGGATCTTTATCCTGAATAGTTTGTTTTCGTATTAAATTGTTTTGAATCACATTTTCAAATTGACGTATATCCAAAGAAAAGAGCAGAGTTACCAACCATGGAGCAGAAGAAATGAGGTAAGCTTGATCAGTTCGACAGTTTATTTGAGTAATTTCTGGGCGATGTTTGTATGCACCACTCGCTGTCAGGAGGTGAGCATATGCCCATATCACTGTGATTGATAAAAGGAGAGCAAACCGCTCCAGTACTGGCACTTGTTTTGTCTGAAAACTTTTCAAGTACTGCACGTGTACAGCAAAATTAAAACCAAAATAAAATTAAGTTTTTATTCCAAGTGGCTGAATTCTGATACCATAATTTTGCATATACAACACCAAGAGGGATTGATTTTAGTCTCTTAATAACATGTGATGTGTATTGGTTTGTGAAAGGTTCAAACTATAACAAAAGTTTTTGACACAAGGATTAGCTGTAACACCTGGGAGCAGATTACGAATAGGATAAGCATGGGAAAACCGATTTCTACACACCGTGCTGCCTGAAATGGATTCACAAAGGAAAAACGAATTACATAACCAGTCAGAAAGATACTCCTGATGTTCAAAATGTAGAAAACAATTAAGAATTACTCTAGAACAAATGCACAAACCCTCTGCAAAAGAAAAAATAATGGCACTGAAATTTAAGTAGTGACTGTACCACGGGGAAGCCTCTATCAAACAGGCCAAAACCTACTAATGCAATGACTGGAACCATGCCAAGTGGACTGAAGAATCTGAAAGGCAAAATAAGACCAATAAATAAATAAATAAAAAATGTAATGCTAAAGCTTGTTTCCATGATTATGAGTCTGAGATTCCCTTTTCATAAAGCAGCAGTATACCTGGAACAAATAGCCCATAATTGACTGTACCCCAGAATTATTTGTATGCTTGATGATACTATGAGAGCACCTTGGACTGCTCTCATTGTGCTAATAAATCTCTAGACAAATACAAAATATAAATCCATTAGTTTTTTCTATAATTATAATGATGATAAATCAATGAACAAGGAGGAATTGGAGTATCTCAATCCAACACTTCTTTCGGTTCCACACAGACTTGGAGTGATCATGTTAGAGTTCTTTCCCTCCAAACTATTACAGGAAGGGGAAAAAATAACACTTCCTGGATTGCACTTATTCGCGCTATTAATTTATTCATTTGAATTTATACCACTGATTTGATTGCCTTGGATTTGGAAATTTTGGATAGTGCACAGCCTTTAGCCTTAAAAATGATAAAGCCAGTTAAATAATTGGGTCACAAAAAGTTGATCCCACAATAAATCAAGCCAATTGCAGGGCCTCTTGTAAAGTAAGTTCTTCTACAATAAAAAAATTCAGAGCTGTAAAAGAAGACTAGAAATTAAATTAGACTAACCAAATGATCATCAGCAATGCGCATCAAAGATGGGTCATGAATTATTGATACAATGGGGACCATGAATGCATAAGATCCTCCGATTACGATCGGTAATCGTGTCCCAAACAGTGTTTGTAGAAGAGTGTTGATCCCTTCAACAAAAAGTAGAGTCTGTACCACCCTCACTTTATCACCCTGAAACACATCATAGTGTAGCCTCAAAATAAAAATAAATAAACAAGAATTCACAAACAAGGAAATTATCATTATTGGGTTCTTCAAGATTAAATTTTTCCTTCACTGGCCTAGTCTACTTGATGAACAAAGAATTGGCATCTTCTTTTAGGCCATTTGGCCAATGCATTATCACTAGATTTATAGAAATCAGAAAGAAGTGGTGGCGAAAATTGACTCACGTGATTACCACCCATCAAAGGAACAAGAAATGAAGGGATCATAACAGCAGTTCCTAAAGCCAAAACATAATGCTGAAAACCCAAAGCTATGGTCTCTCCTGCTTACATAAACACCGAGTTAGGAAAAAGGGACTGAAACGAACTAAAAAGACTTGATTTTTTTTTAAAAAAAGAAGAGAAATGGACTTACCCCAAGATGGGTTAGAATCAATACAATATTCTAAGCCTTGAAGTTGGTCCATTGGAGGGTGACTTATCTCTTCTGGTTTTGGATCAGCTGCCATTGCTTATAACCCTCAAAACCACTCTCGTTTTACTTCTTAAACTCAAAACTCAGAAAAAGGGTATCTACTAAACGAATTAAGAAATTGATAGATAGAAGATTAGGTAGCTAGGGAGAAAGAAACAGACTCCCGGGCGATCACAAGAGTCTTTGCACAGCTAGCTAGTGTAAAGCAAAGCGAAGGAAATGCAATTTGATTGACTGATTAAGAACGAAAAAGAAAGATGAAGCAAAAAAGGGCTAGAGAGAGAGAGAGAGAAAGGCAAGAGAGAGTACAAAATCCAGAGAGAAAAATAGCAAGCACTTGCCGCCCACTGATCTTGCCTTTCTCGCTTTCTTACTTTCTGCAGGGTTTATGCCTCTATAATTTATATGCTTTGCTTTGCATTTTCTATTTTTTGAACTGAATATTACCGTTGCCCGTCTGCCTCTCTGTTCATAATTAATGAACAACTCATATCCATCTTGAACAAGAGATGGAGAGATTCATGTGTCTGTGCATGCAGATTTATTACCTTATACAAATGGAAGTAGGGCTCTTGTCGTGTGCAAGTGTAACGTCATAATTTGTCTGCTTTATGCTTTTAATAGTAAAAAAGTTAGATTGGTGCTTTACTTTTCTCTCAGTTGATTATGGTCAAATGACAAGCAAGCATGTGTTTTTTGTATTAACTTTTGGTTACAAATTCCTTTATTTCCATACAATATTTTGTATTTTTTTGTGGATTATTTATTTCAAGATAGATAACATCAACCCTAAAGCAAAACCCTCTTTTTTTTCTTCTTCCTCTTTTTTCAATTAAGCAAAACCCTCTTTTTTTTTTTCTTCCTCTTTTTTCAATTAACATATATCCACCCAAAAGCAGCCCAACATTAACTATTATATATGCCATGTTGGTTGGTGGACCTTCTTTATAGTAAAGGGATAAATATTTATTTATTGACATCCAAAACACAACTCTTCCTCATTCACTAATATAAAGGATTAGCCAAAAAAGAGACATGGCATATAAAGGATCAGCCGGAAAAAAGGAGTAAAGAGGATTGATGTTTTATTAAGGTTTTTGACTTAAATAGCTTGGTTTCATAGTTTATATGAGTTTATATAAATGAGTTTAATTTCAATTTAGGAAAAATCGATTGAGGAACCATTAGATATAAGAAGTAGGTTTAACTCCATAGTGAATCAAGGAAACATTTAGTTTTAATTGAAATATTTGAATTTAGAATGATTTAATTGTGTATTTAAAATATGATTTAGATAATGATTAGTTGGAGAAATTCAATTACAAACTCATGTTCCATAGTGTGATGTTCAACCAAATAGAGAACGAGGAATGAAGAGGTAAAGTAAATTTAATTAATATAAACAAATGAATAGTGTGTCATGAAATGAAACTAGAAGAAAATTTTCATGAAAAGATTGGAAATAATGTATTAGGAATAATTAAACTTAGGATAGCCTCGGGATAAAAAAACAATTATGGTCATAATGAATTGACGAGAGTAAATGGAATTTTAGGGTCACCTAAAAATAATTGAGATGCAACTTGAAAGGTAAAATAATTAAATTATCTGACAAGAATATGAAAAATTATGAAATTCTTTAGATGTAAAATGAAAAGTGGATGAAAATTGAAAATAATACCTTTGTAATAAGAATCTTGGACTTGAAATGTTGTTGTTGTTGTTGTTGTTGTTGTTGTTGTTGTTGTTGTTGTTCTGAAACAAGCTATAAAACCATTAAGGATAATCAAACGATAATAAGCCTCAAATAGATACTTAACGTCTCAATAGATATAAATCTTTCCTTTAAAATTAAAAAGTAATTGTTGTGTTATGTGATATCAATAATATTATGGAGTTTGTAGCAATTGAAATTATGTTAAAAACATAATACTTGGTATCCAAGTAAAGTTCAAGTATGGATTGGTATCTAGTTAGGATTACAACAATTATTGGCTTCCAAACTTGAATACTATAATAATTGACATCTAAGTAAGTCTACTTAATTGATTTGTACTAAGTAGGATTACAGCAATTATTGGCTTCCAAAGAAGAATGTTGGAATAATTAGCATTCAAGGTTGCTATTGATTGGTATCTACTTGAGATTACTAAAAATATTGTCTTCGAAACAAGATTGTCGGAATATTTGACATCCATGTAAGGTTGCCAGATTGATTGGTAACTACTATGATTACTAGAATTATTAACTTCCAAACAGTAATGCCGAAATAATTAACATCCAAACAACTATGCCAGATTAATTGGTATCCAATTAAGATCATTAAATTATTGGCTTCAAAATAAAAATATTGAAATAGTGCTAGTGAAAGTTGTAAGGATTTATCATGTTTATGGATAATCGAATAAGAATTTCTAAACCAATTAGTACTCATAATGAATAACCAGATTGATAAGATATGAAATAAAATAATTGAGTCATTAAGCTATTTAAGCAAGTTGGATGGACATATGGAAAAATAAATTAATTTACCATTGGTATGATTAGAATAAAAAGGGATAAAGTAAAACTAGGAATGAGTTAATTAAAAAATATTAAAAATATGACATGACCTTCAATCTTAGTACCTTTATTTATAGTTCGTTACAAATAATTAAGTCAAATTATTCTCTATAAAATTAATAAACAACTCAATGCTGAGATTTTTGTTTTTAGACCATAAACCCCTAAAAACATAAAAACATAATAAAACATGAAGTTAAATTCTAAATTAATAAAATGTGGAAAAATCAAATTAAACAAAACAAAAAAAGCATACATGTCCACATGGATTTCACTCAGAATACATAGTGTTCTTTGATTTTTTAAATTGTTTTTGAAAGCAAATGTAATGATTAAGGAGAATACAAATTACCCAATTGTAATGATTCCACAAATACAAAAATTATACTACCATACAAAATACAGCTATAACCACACTAATTGTACAATAAATGTTTTTATCATATATTTAACAAGATTTTTTCACACAAAAAAAGGGTTATTATTTTATATATACATGGCATTATCCTAGGAGTTGGAAAGCTTAATAGAGCTTAATTTTTCTATGATTAGTACCTTCTTCTAATTCAATTCAGGTTTCCTTCCATTTCTTTTTTTCTTTTTTTTTTAATTTCATTTTTAGAATTTTTTTAACAATTCAAAATAGCTCTCATATTTAATTTTAAATTTGGTTTTAACAAGGCATCAAATAAAAAGGTTGGATTGTTTTTATATTGAATAAGTCGATTAAATCATATTGGCCCAACTCCGACATAATTTAATCTTAAACCTAATTTTACGAAGGAATCAAATAAAAAAGTTTTAAAATTGACTTAGTCTGCTGGTTATTGTCTAAAACAGCATAAAATTAAAAAAAATTAAGTGGAATCCTAGACTTGTCATTTTTTTAATGTGTATTGTGCTAGTGAAATTATTGTTCTTCTCCAAAGTTGCACTTTAGATGTAGTTGGAGAGTAGGAAAAAAAGCCAAATGACAAACGAAGGAAGAAAATATGAACTTGTCACTCTCTCCCCATTTTTATGATGACCATCATTTGCATATTATAGGCAAAATCAAACTAAGCTAAGTTCATTTTTAATTTCAAATTTACAGGGTTATGCAATAAAATATCAATAATATTGGTGAGACTCCACGTGTCATTTCAATTTTCTAGTAGTATATGGTCATTTCATTATTTATCTTCTATATGGTCTAAATTTTAATTTTCATAGTAATGTGTTGTTGCTTAAGTTGTTTCAGTTTTTATTTGATAAATTGAGTTATTTTGATTTTATCAATTATATATGGAGTTTAATGTATTATGCTTTATTTACACTAGCCTTTGCTCATAACAAAGTTGTTTGGTTTAGTTTTGTTTCCAATTCAGTTGAATATGTAGATTATAAATTTGATAGGTTAACTAATTACGAATAATATAGTTTTATTTTATTTTAAAAAAAAGTTAAAACAGCATGATTTGAAGGAAAAACAAATTTCAATCAAATCAAGTTTAGACAAGGTTGTGAGTTGACTCATTAGATCAACCAAACCAACTCCAAATTGACTTTTTTTAAGACCTTGTTTAAGGGTTGGATATGTCATGTTCTAGACCTCAACACTTGAATTGAATCATCATGCCATACAAGAATAATAATTATGGGTGAAATGTTTTATTTGATGGCTTATTAAATCTTTTAACTTCATTAATGAGATTTCCTTGTATGAAAGAGAGGGGGAGGGGGAAAGAGATAAGATTTGAAATGACTTTAAGCTAGAAAATGTCTTCATCAATTTGATTTATTACAATTTTATAAAACAATCTTGAGTTATTATGCCCATTTACAATATGTTATATGGTTCTTGATTATGTTATCAAGTGGCTTTTTAATCATGATAAATTATGGATAAATGCTAGTAATTTATCAATTTAGTTGACTATATCCCTAAAAAAAGTATTGTTCATTATCAAATGATGTCGAAACAATTTTTTATATATATAAAAACAAGGATTGTCAAGATGATGTGTAGTTGAGATAAATCCTTGTTTTATCAATTTTTAAGTAAAAAAAACTAAGAAAAATAGAGTTAATGTTTTATCTTTCTCGTCAATCTTATCATCCTATCTACTTCTCTTTTCTTTTCTTTTTCTCTCCTTCCTATTTCTTAAAATTAAAATCAAGGTAAATGGGGGAAAATAATGAAAAATTAAAAATCAAAATAAATTGAAAAATACATAAAATAATGAAAATGGTTAATTTATAAATGGATTTAAAAACAAAAACATTAGATATGTAGTTTCTAAAATCATGAGGAGTTAAATGATTTTACTAAACTATAGGGACCAAGTTATAATAAATTCTTTCCATTTTTATTTCTTAAAATGGGAGATACAAAGTAATTAGAAAATAATAACAAAAATGGTGAAGATACTGAGTCATTAACATATTAAAAAAAGGATTAAATAAAGAGTTCTTAAGAGCATGAGGTTTAATTAATTAGTTTTGTTGTCCTAGAGGGACTTCATTGTAATTCAATCGAGAGAGAAAATACCATGCCATGGCCACAAAATTTCACTCATCTCTTTCCAGATTTACCCGGGAGATGATCCATGAGAGAAATTATTATTATTATTATTATTATTATTTATTGGAACTCTTGTCCCTGAAACAGTTAAACTAATGATTTATAGTAAACAGAGTCTGACAAAACAGGGTACGAATCTCTAACGTCTCTATTTCTAAGCAAAGATAAAAATATATATATATATATATATATAAAAATTCACTTTTTTTCACTGCTCCTGTTCCATATTTACCTCCCCATCTCCATGGCCTGGCACTGGTTATTAAATAATGTTTATTTTTAAAATATTTTTTATATTAGTATATCCAAATAATTAAAAAAAAAACTTTTAAAATGTAGTGATAAACAAGTATTACTTAATTAAAAATATTCTGTAAATCCACAGGATCTACCATCATTAAAAAAAATTGTCATCGTGTTTTAAAAGTGTTTTTGAAAAAAATTGAATTTGTTTTTTAATTTAAATTAAAAAAAATAGTGTTTTTAGATCATTTTCATATACTGAAATCAAGAATATTTTAAAAAAAAAACAATTATTTTAATATATTTCTAAATAAAAAAATACTTTCAAAAATACTTCTATCAAAACATTCACGTAGCCTTCAATCTCACTTGCCCAAAAGCAACAGTGCCACCGGTTTCAAAAAATTTACCCCTTTATTTTTTTGGTTCTTAGCTACTTTACATGATTTCTCAGTGTAATGTTAGATTATTATTTTTATCTCCACGGTCGCATTTCTATCTGCATTTTGTTTTTGTTTTTTTCTTTGCCACTTCCTTAATATCACATGTCCATCACTAGTCTTGTAAGAATCTACTCCATACTAAAACATATCTATCTATCTATATATAGCTTAAGTTCTTACTAGACACAATTTTTCCATTAAATTGAAAAATAGAAGCTCTGAGGATGGAGATAATTTGGTTTTTCTTATTTGTTATTAAAAGATTATTGAAATGTATATTAATTTTCTTTCAAATTTTTTGCATAGTAATCAAGGGTTATTTGATCTTTTATAAAAATATATATTTACCGCTATATATATATAAATATAGATAGATAGATAGAGAGAGAGAGAGAGAGAGAGAGTTGTTAGTTAAAAACTTTTTCTAATTTCTCACTTCTTAGGATACAAAAAAAATAGGTTTTAATCCTAAGAAAAAAAAAAACAAAAACAAAAGCATGTATATAGGGGTATTTGTGTCCTGCCACACAAGTCTTTAGGTGTCATGTGTGAGCCTTCCTATGGCGAAACTTGCTCTCTCTTTCATTGTGTCTTCGTCTCATCTTTCTTATGATATGGCATATTGTTGATCATTTATCTTTTCTCTTTTATTTTCTCTCTTTCGAAGAAAGGGCACGTGTCCTCTTTTGTTTTGATTTTTCAATTTCAATCTTTATATTTTTATTGGTTATTTTCTTTCCTTCTCTCTTTTGTACGTGTTTTTTTGTTTTCAATTTAGTTTTAGTTTTAAACTATAATTTGTTATATTTTTTTTCCAATTTGGTACAAAAAAATGATTTATGTAATTATGCTTTAAAGAATTAAAAGCTCTCATGTATCCAAGAAATCAGTGGAGGCAAGAATAGTTTGGTCGAGAGTTTTTTTGAAATTGCAAGGGTTTTATGGAGAGTGATTAATGATCTTTTATATTCTAAACTCACTTCAAAGAAAACACACACACACACACACACACACATATAAAAGCTATATTACATTTCAACTTCAAGCTGAAAATTACAAAAACTATCTTTAAGTTACAACTAAACACAGTATTCTTTTATAAAAATTAGTATGTAAACAAGAACAAACCTATGTAGCCTTCTGTCCATCCCAAAAATGGTGTATGGTCGTGAATTCTCTCTGCAGGGGTACGACCAAAAGCTCAAGATCTTCTTTCCAACTTCCTTTCTCCAGACCTTTTTTCTTCTGCCTCTCGCCGCTTCTGCTGCCTGCCATCCAAGATGAATATGGATCACTATGCATCATCAATATCTTTATTAACTTGGTAGTTTGACAAAGCTACGAAAGTTCTAGCCAGTCTGTGAATTTGCACATTATAGCCGTGCTCCTTTTTTGTATTACTTTATACAATGAAAAACCTGTGAACCCTAGTGAGGATATTGAATGGACAAACAGCATTCTGCCCCCCAAGTCACTTATCTGGAGTATTAAGTGGCTGTTTACCATTTGGAATCCTGTCATGATCACCAATAGCTATCTAGGAATAATACCTACCCATATTCTTAAGAGGTTTAAGGAATTATTTTTTTCTTTATTTTTTTGTTTTCCTGGAAGCTTTTAAATGATAAATCTTGCTCGAACTAACCAAGTAGAACATTACAAAATTTCTCACCATAAATCTACAGAGCATCCCAAACTTTTATCCTTAATACCAAAACCACCAGAAAACTCAATCCCCTCAATACAAGGGCTGGTTGTTCTTCTAATCCAATTACCATCTATCCATGTACAATAATCAAAGCAATCCTAATCACCTCAATACTGTGATCAAATCAAAGCACTTAAACAGAAACTCAAGAGCATAGATGAGAGGGTAAAAGTGCTGAAAGAAATATAAAAAGGAATAAATTGTTTGAAGGATCTAATGGAACTTACACAAAACCTGTGTATCCAGTACCAACATTAGCTACAGATAACAGAGCTGCAGCTGCAGCTAAAGAATCTTGTCCGCCAGATGGTAAAGGATTCCTTCCGTCACCATCCACCTGAAAGCAAATAGAGTATAAGAAATGCCAGTTCCTCAACATCAGCTCAACCAAAAGTTTACACAAATGAGCTGCATGCAGAGATTAACCTTATCCCATTTTGACTTCTTGTTCTGTCTACCCTCACGAGGAGCTGCATCGGCTGCATTTGCAGATGAATGTGTCCCACTAGCAGTGACAACTGAAACACCCGAAAGATAATCTCAAGTGAAGGAGACCATTACAAAATACAACGGTGAGATGCCAAAGAAAAATTATCTCGTAAAATCAATCTCTATAGTCAAAATCTTTTTTGAACCTGGAATAGGCACACTGAATTTTGTTGGAGGTACCACCACTCCAGGCTGAGATCCCCCTGAAACAAATTCAACCTTTGGACTTCTCTTCAGCTCATGCTCCTTCCTCTCCCTTTCACGCCTCATATCAGCCTCTGCTTTATAAAAATACTAAAGGTCATTGCCAAGAAATTATGTTTCAACAAAAAGACAACCTTAATTGCAAAAAAATAGGGCGTCAAAAGATAGCTTTGAAAAACAACCAGCCACTAGAAAAATTGATTCAGTTGATTCAGAAAAGAAAGCTTTTCAATTACAAATATAGGCATACCCACAGGCCCTTATCAGAGTAATTCTTCTGCCAAGCCAGAAATGAAGTCTATTTGTTTATTAGGGAAACAAACAAACTTAAACATCCAATGAATGTAAGCAAAAAATAGATATAAATTCCATGAGAAGTTACAGTTCATTATATGTCTTGTGATTGATGTATGATGTTATGGCAAGCAAGGAACCTATTAAAATGCAATATCATGTACATGCAAAAATTTATGTAGGATGTGATGAACAGCAAGAAAGAATTAGAGGCTGTGTGACTGGTATTTAACAATGCACTCAGTTCACATGATTTTCTATAGTTGAAGCAAGCGATAGAAGAAGCCACTACTTCATTCCCATTACCAAGAAATGACAGTCCTAATATTAAAATATTGCAGATTTGCAGTTTTAGAGCATAAGCTTCAGTAGTTTTCTTCAGTTTTCATAATTAGCCAAACTACAAGCGCACTTAAAGGAACACCAAACCCATATTAGAAAATACAAGTCAATGAAGCAATGAAACTGTGGAAAGAACTGGCAATAACCTATATCAAGATAGTAGTCGCTTTGGTCGTATCCGTGAGGGTCAAATACATCTTTACTGAAGCAAGACCCTATCTGATCAATATCTTGATACCTCACAGCATGCAGTAGGAAGTCAGGGTTCCTATAATCCTTCCGATTGCGGACTTCTGCATTGAAGCTTCTCCCAATTTTTTTCAAAGAAAGAAATTTATCAATTTTTTTCTGCATATAAAATAGCATGAAGAGGAGAAATATGTCAGAGCATGTAAAATGTGCCGTATTGTGATCATAAATCAATCATATTAAGCTACATCATCTGAATATAAGAAACACACAGTTCATTTTATGTTCCAAAAGGTATTAAGCATTCTTAACCATAATTCAAACAACATAGGAAGGATCAACCAAGGCGCTTTTTAACATAATTCATAGTAGCAAACCACCAAAGAGATCATCCAAGATTACACATAATAGCCAATCTGTAAAATGAAATCCAAGTTCCTTAAAACAAACAAGATATCCAGGAGTAACAAGTAATAATAGAACCCTAATCAGGATGTCTCCAACTCACACTTGCTCCAAAAAACAAAACAAAAAAGATCTCTTGCAGGGGTACTTTGTATACATAGCTGACAGAAGCACCAGACATAGCAAAGTTATAAAGCACTTATTGACAACAGATGTTAAAGAAACTAACTTGCAGGTCCTGTGGGCACTTCTCTTTAGGTGGCGGGGGAAGAAATTTATCCAACAGATCAACACCCGCTGCGGGAACCTCATTAGAACCTTCAGCATTGACAGCTTCTGATTCCTTGGTGGAATCATTTATTTCACCAGATTGCGATGGTTCTAGATGTTCAGATGATTGTGGAGTTGCTCGAACACTAGGAGATAGAATCTGAGCAGTTGCTGGAGAAGATTTTTCTTGGATAGAACATGTTACATGGATATTTAACCATTAATCAGCTTGAGATATCTAACTATGAAACAATAAGAACTTTGAAAAAAATGCAATATGAGCATGAGCTTTATATTGCCTGTAGATGCACTCATTCCTCTTTACATCAATTTCTGAGAGCACTCAGCAACACTAGTTTCCAGAGTAAAATACCATCAAATCATATGCAACACGAGGGAAATTACTAACTTAAAGACATAAGCCACAACATTAATTGTCCTAACAAGTCTTTATACAATAATAACTGGCTTAACTCCTCCTTCAGAACAATCAAAACCATATTTCAACAACATTGATTGCAATCCCACTTTAGCATCACAATTATTGAGCACAGATAATACAAATTCACATTAGAACAAGCAAAATCAAACTTAAAAAAGCTTCATAACTGCACGCAATCAACAGGGGATTAAACTATAATGGCTTATTACGAACAAAACGGTTAAAGATTGATCCATAAATAGCCAAAATACGAGCAATGCATACCACTGGTACTTTCAAGCTCCTCTTCGAACTCCCCTTCCTGCAAAAGCAAGAGCCCAATCAATCCCGAAACAGACACAGGATAGCAAGAAAAGTATTAGGAAACCATTAAATAGACAGATAATTTTAAAAGTCAAAAGGAATTGCCTCAGGTTCAGGGGACATGGCAACTTCATCGTGACCATAATCAACAATAGCAAGTCTCCCTCTCCTACTACTACTACTTCTCTTCGTCTCCAAATTAACAGCCCCTCCTTGCTGCTGCTGCTGCAGCGGCGTCAAAGGCCTTAAAAGACTTCCTTCGGGAGTTGAATTCCGACTAGCGGTAGGTGCTTCTGCTTCTTCTGTATTCTGTAATTCTTCGGTAAGCATGGCGTTATCGTCGTGCAGAGTATCTTGCTCCATATCGTTAGATTGGTTTGGTTGATGGTCGAGATCTTCCATTTCTTCATCATCGTCTTCTTCGTCGTCGTTGTACATTGAGAGTAATGCGATTCCTTCTAAATGTTTCTTTCTCGATGCCATGATTGAACTTTTAGGGTTAGGGTTTTCTTCAAATTGGTAGAAAGAGGAAGATGATGTGAGGAGAATTAAGAAAAGAAGCTGAGACAGTGACTGAATAATGAAGGATTAACCGGACCGGCAGGCTTGGGATTTTTAACTTTGGAGGTTAGATTATGGGCCTCAAGAGTAGCTAAGGCCCAATCTATGAAATGTTTATTTTTTTAGACCCATCAGCCGATTGGATCTTCCGGATATTCTTTTAATTGGACCGCGTGTATCTGAAGCCACAGTTCTTTTAAGTAAGACTCTGTAGTTTTTTATTTATTTTACTGTAAATAAAATAAATTGCGTTATTTTTTTATCGTAGTCCTAGAAATAGAAAAAATGTAGATTGTGTTCAGTGCATAAAACTTAATCTTCGGTCTTAAAGGTATTTTTGACTTTTTCATTGCACCTATTGTAATTAATTAATTATTTGAGGGTGTTTATGTCTTTTTCTGTTATATTGGAACAGTAAAACTATGGTTTTTCCCGTGGAATTAGACAAAAAAACATTGACACGACAAAAGTATTTTAGATATTTTTGTTTACTCATTAACAATTATTAAATTATACCCTTAGATATTTTTGTTTGATCATACCATTGGATGAGGAAAAAAAATAGAGAGTTGTCAGTGAGGGTATTGTTGGTTTTTCGAGTTTAGGTGAACAATAAAAACATGAATATGCCCTCGGTAAGGACAAAAGTAAAGGGCTAGCGTTGAGGGTATATTGGTAATTTCATATGTGTTTTTTTCGTTATTATTGCAGACTTTGGAGGGTGTTTAAATAATTTCATATGATTTATTCTTTTTTTTTTTACATAGTTGTTGGCGTGTCTGCCAATAGTTTTCTTTCGTCCACGCCATATAGGTGACACATGCGGAGTCATGCGGCAATTGCAAATGTCCAACCGCCATCTCATCAGATGCGCCATCATGGTCTCTTCCACATGGTGATGCGCATGTCAGCTCATGGCAATTAAAGACTTGCTAGTGGTCGGTTGTTCTTTCTTTTACCCATTTTCTCTCTCTTGCAACCAGAAATGTATATAGGTTCTTTTTGTTTAGGAGTATTTCATTTTAATTCTTGGTCTTTTGATTTTTTTTATCCTGATTTATTCCATAAAAATTCTGGTTTATTTCAGTTTTGTTTTTCAATTGAAATTAAGCATATATGATATTTTTCATTTCAGTTTTTACTCTTTTGATTTTTAGTTTGTTTTTAATTCATTTAATATTTTTGGTCTTGAGATTTTGATTTGTTTTCATTTTGTTCTCTAATTGAAGCTGATCATATATATATATATTTTTAATTATAGCCCTAATTATTTTAATTTTTTGTTTGGTTTTGATTCTTTTAATTTTTTTTCAGTCATTCTTTTAATTTTTTTCAGTCCTTCTAGGACAATCCCTATTTTTTTTGTCCATATTTATGTATTTATGCTCTTAGTTTTGGTTTTTTATTTTTATTATTTTCTCTTTTGTTGGGGTTTTATTTTTATTCAATTTAATCCTGAAAATTTTAAATTATGTAGATGATCATTTTAAAATTGATATTTCTTATTTTTTCTTTTTGTTCTTTTTTTGTAGTTTTTTGTTATTTTTTCGTTTTTCAAATTACTTGATTTTTTATGCTAATAATATTTATTTTAGTTTTGTCATTTTTTTTTGTTCACTCAATTGTTAAAGTTTTTGGGTTTTTATTTTATTATTCGAGTTAATTTTATAGTTTTCATTGTTTATGCAATACTAATGATAATTTTAGTGATTGTTTTTTTTTTTAATTATCTTCTTTCTTACTCTTTTGTTAAAGTGTTTTGCTGTTTTTTTTTTATTCGGGATAATTTAATAATTCTTATTATTTAGACAATAATGGTAATGGTAATTTTAGTTGTTATAGTTATGATAAAAATAGTAACTTAACAAATGGATTTTTAAAAATGTTTTCTTCTTTTAAAATCCATGTCTTATTTTTTTTGTTTAATTATTATAGGTGTTAACACAATTTATTTTTATCATTTCATTTTAAATTATTATTAAATGTATTGATTCCAATACAATAAATTTAATAATTCAAGTATCTAATCTTTTTGTTTTTTTAATAAAAAGATTATATGCTAAAAATCAATTTAAACTTGTCGCGACGATGTGTGGGTTTAGTCTAGTACTCTACAAATCATGTAGATTCAAAGTACGAAATTGCACTGTAAATCATTTCATAAAACAAAACTTTTTTTTTTTCGTGTTTTATAGATAGGTTTTTTCATGCTATAGGGGTGTTTATTATATATTTTTAAGTAAAAATAAATTAGTCAATGAGTGACTTTTTAGAGAGAGAAATTATGTGCTAATTTTCTTGTCATTATAGTGAAGGTTGGATTACGAGATGTCAATGACATGTTATTTATCCTTTTTTTTTCTTCTTAAAATAACATAATTTGTCCATTATAAATTAAAAAAAAAAACTCATATTTATCATAAATATTATTTTAATAAACCTAATAGAATTCAAGACTAGAGTTACATGTTTAGCGAATTGAGTTACAAAACTAATGTTGATTTAAAAATGTTATTGATCCAATTTTTTTTAAAAAAGGTGTCATTTTTTTTTGAAAGTATTTAGTTTATTTTAAATTGCTCTTCATTATATATTTCATGTTTGTTTCTATATATTAATTTATTCTAATTTTTTTATAAGATTATTACAATCTCACAACCTAAATTGCAATGTCCTCTCTAAAAAACAATTTAACCTACCTAAACCACAGGTTAAATAGTTATTTAGCAACCAACAGCGGTGATTGGTAATTGTTCACCAACCGTTTTTCTTTTCGGTAAAATTTTACATGTCCCGTCAAGTCGTCCACTGTTGAAAATCGGTTGGAAAAAAAAAAGTTACCAACCGATCTTGCTAATGATAGTGTGGGTTATTTTATTATTATTATTATTATTATTATTATTATTCGGTTGCTTTTGCTTTAGCTTTCCAAATCTTTGATGATGACATGTCGCCTGACAGTCCAACCCAAATGTATAGCCTTAGAAGATTCTGGATTCGCTGTGTTCATTTTTCTTTGAGAACGACCACGTCATGTATCTATCTATCTCTTATCTCTTACTGTATCTATAAAATGTTTTTAAAAATATTAATTTTTTTTTTTTTTTTTTTTAAATTAAATTTTTGTTATTTTTAAAATATTTTCATGTTCTATATTAAAAATAATTTAAAAAATATTATTTTAATATATATTTAAACAAGAATCAACATCAACCGACTCTCGAATATCTACTGAATGATAGTCGTTCATCAGACGTGGGCAGTCAAAAAGTTTTATACTCTTCGCTACTTTGCATCTCATTGCCTTGTCTTTGAAGTAATGAATATTTTTTTTAGATTTGGAAGCATCCCTGGCGGTGGATGCTTTGTTCTTAGCTAAAATAATTAGGAATTAATATTAATCTTAATAAAGAAAAGATGTTAAACATAGTTAAATCTAGCCCAACGTTAATTAGGATAATACTAGGATTTTAAAATAAATAAATAAAGCAACATTATATTAGTAAAATTAACTGGATAACCTCATATTAACATAACCTAAATCATTTTACCTGACCAAACCCCAAACTGAATCTTCCGTCTATCCTCATATTTGATTCAAACAAGGTAGGCCGGGATTGAAAACTCGGACAAGAATATCGGTAGCTCAGTATGATTAATTCTCTGATTGTGTTCGGAACCATAATTTAGCTTAGTATATTTAATTGACAAATAATAAAACCGTAATTGATAAAATGCCATAAAGATGAGTTATTTGCTTTTATGCAACAAATTGATTGATTGGTGTAAATTTCTGAATTCAAATATCTTATTGTTATTATTATGATTGAAATCAAGACTAGAAAAAATATTAGCAGCGTAAGAAAATATTATTCGATTTGAAGAATAAACAAAAATAATTAAAGTACACTTATATGTATTGAAAAGATAACAAATGCAGTGCTAAAAATCAGATTTTAGAACAGTTAAGTTTTTGACCCAATGAGGTAGACACTCCCTCATTGAGAGAGATCTATTTCGAGTTTTAGAAAAGACCAATGAATGAAATATCAAACTTAAAAAAACAATCAAACAACAATGCAACTTACGTTAGGTAGGGTGCACTAGGGGTGATGCGTCTTGCCCTTGCACAAAAGTCCCCTTACTGAGACTCTTATATACCATTAGATTCATAGTGATCTAAATACTAGGTAACGACTCCTAAAAATTACTGTCATAATTTTATAATTATAAAAAAACTCTTTCCCGCGTATCGTCTCCCTCTCCGGGGATGGCCACACGTGAGGTGAGGCGAAAAACCGTAGTCGTCGCAACAGGGAAACATTGTCTGCTATTTTTGACAGAAAAAATAATTAAAAAATCTAAAATTATAATAATTATATTATTATAATCAATAATAATTTGTGCCTGATAATACAGTATTTATCCGATACGTTGTAGCTTTTTCGTTAGTCAAGCATGGACGTTGACTGAAAAGTGTCACGGACAAAATTGCCTTCAAAAGTGATGATTTCCATGCTTGCAATGTGATAGCTAGGCAATTCTATCACGCACCTTACACCCATCAGCAGCTGGAATCTAAAACGGCAAACACAAAATGACAGATCTAACGCCAAACTGCTCCGGTCCAGCCTCGTATTCTTCTTCTTGGCTAACAGGACTGGTGGGCGGCCTCACCACGTACCTGAAAAAAGAACGTGCATGGGGCATCCCTTTTGTTTTTTCCTTTCCGAAAAACAAAAAGGAAAATCCAATATCAAAAGAAGCAAAAGAAAGATATAAAACAATTAAAGATCGAATAAAGGGGCAAATATATATTCGATCTTTAATTGACTCAACAATAATAACAACATCTTCAACAAATAAATAAATAAATAAATTTCTCGGTGTCTTTACATGATAAATTTTTTTAAATTTAATATTTAATTTATTAGAAATTAAAATTTATGATTTACTTTAATTTGTTTTTTATAAAATTATCTCATGTGTTTTGTAGTTTAACCCCGGCAAATTCATGTCATTTTATTATGTCCTATTTGTAAATTGACTTTTAAAAAAAAACTCCATTTAATAATAAATTTATTAAAAATTAAATCTCATAATTTAGTAAACCTTTTTTTTATTTTTTATTCTTCAACAATAAGTTGATTAAAAATTACATTTCATAATTTATTTTATTCAAGATTATCATAATATAGTATCAATTATAAATTTAATAAGTTAATCTCATCAATCTAATATGTTTCTATTTTAATATATGTGTGTGTTTGTGTTTATAAAAAGATTTTTTTTCAAAAAAATTTGTAAGTCAAATTATATTTTTGCTTGTTATTGTTTTTAAACTCATTAAATTAATCATAATTAATTTCTACATAATTAAATGTTTTTAATAAAAAGATATTAGTAATATTGCATGTTAAAAATAATAATTTAATTCTTCCCGTAATGAAGCTAGCGCAAGACTCTAGAAGTAAAACATAATAAAGCTATAATTCTTGAGAGAGAGAGCAACACTAGCAAGGTCTCTCCAAACTCGCATAAACTCCATCACCATTTTCACTTCACAGCGCGTGCACATCACTTTCTTTTCATTTAACAATCCCTTGTGTTTCGTTTGGCCTCATTGTTACCCTCAGCGCGTGGGGTAACATCTCAACCAGAGTCCGGTGCTTCAACTCAACACGGGGTGGATGTCTTTGAGCAAACCTAAAACTTGCTGCATGGTGGGTCTCTTCTCAGGCAGCTCGGCCGTACAAAGGTATCCAACTCGCAGACACTCGACCATCTCGCTCGCTGATTCACCACCGAGTCTCAGTCTCGAGTCAAGCGCATCACCACCACGCCCCTCTCTCACCAGCCGCCTAACCCACTGCACATTCCCTTCACTCCCTTGTTTGCCCGTCATCAACTCTATCAGCACCACACCAAAACAATACACGTCATGCTCAAACCCGCAATCTTGTTTATCCAAGCTGACATTCTTGTTCCCTGAGCCAACATTTCTAAGTCCAAAACCGGCAACTCGAGGTTCGAGAGAATCGGAGAGGAGGATGTTGGACGCGACGAGTTGGCCGTGAGTAGATCCCGCATGGTGGAGATAGGCAACTCCTCGAGCCACTCCGACGGCGACTCGGTGGCGCGTCAACCAGCTAGTAATTTCTTCGGGGGAAGCAACGTGGAAACCACTGATGTTTTTATTCTCCCACGTGTCAGTGCTCCAGTCCTCCACGTTGGTTTCGAGCGTGGGAAGCTCGTGCAGCCACCGGTGGAGATCCCCGTTGAACATGAACTCGTACAGAACAAGCTTCTCCTTACCTGGTATTAAAATCAGGAATCGAAAAGGAAAAAATAAAATAAATGTATTGATGAATGTTACTTTTTATATATTTTTAAAAATTTATTTCTAGGAAGAACACATCAAAATAAACATCCAAAACAATAATTACGACCTCTGAAAGTGTAATCATAGACGTTGCTAGATTTTAAGTGAGACGGGCCTACAATAGAAACTACACAGCACGACACCCAAAACTCGGAACCCTAGAATTTAATGACAACCCGTGAGACCAATAAATTGCCACTGCTAAATTAAAGATTAAAAAAAAAAAATTAAAAAAAAAAAACAGTTACTACCTGCAATGCAATACCCGCATAGCGGCAGGAGGTTGGGGTGTTTAACTTTGGAAATCTCTTCAAAAAGAGCCACAGCCTCATCATGATCAAGGTCTCTTGCATTCTCCAAAACCTTGATTGCCACGTGGATATCACCTGGTAGGACAGCTCTGTAGAGGGGCCCGCACCTGCCCTCTGCTAGGAGAGAGTCTTTGCCAAAGTGTGAGGTGGCAGCAATCAGGTCCTTGAAAGTCAAATTCATCAATGGCTTGGATGACATGGTCACTGGTGCAGATGTTGGTTCTTTAATGTCTGCCACCCATGATGAACCTGACTCGGTTTCGAAGCTGAACGGCCCTGATTTATCCATCTTGAAAGTGAGCTGGACCGGTTTAGAGATCGCCCATCTGTTTCTCATTGCATTCTTTCGTCTTCTGTGCATGCAAAAGGCGCAAATGGCAATCGAAACGAGGACAAATGCTGATGCTGATGAGACACAAATGACCAGGGTTTTGGTTCTTGATTTGGGCTTAGTTTTTTTGGCGAGCGAGTAAATTGGTGGGTATTTTTTCATGGTGTTCTTGTGGAGTTGGGTTTGATTTAAAAGTGGCTTCTTGATGGGATTAGCTGGGGGTTTTGAGGTATTGAAAATCAAACTACCACCATGACTAAAAGCAGATTTTCCAAACTTCTTGTACTTGTCTGAGCCAACGAGCCCAGAGAAGTTGTTCAGTGAAACATTCAGGAACACGACGCCATCTAGAGGAGGGAAATCAGAAGGGAATTTACCATTCATGGTGTTGTTCGAGACATCCAGATACTTCAATGATCGGAGACCTGAAATGACTCTAATGTTGCCTGAAATTTTGCAGCTTGAAATGTTAAGCGACTCCATCTTGGTCAAGCTAGTAAACCCAGAAGGCAGATGACCTAAATCATTATGAGAGATATCAAGAACCTCTAAATTTGGAAAACCAGAGAGTCTAACCAAGTTGGTGAACCTGTTCGTCGAGAGATTGAGAGCTTTAATCATCGACGAAGATGAACTGTTAATTCCAAACCCAATGCTCCCTCCAAGCCTGTTCTTGGACAGATTGACATCACTCAAGCTCTTTATAGACCAAAACCAAGCTGGCACCTGACCTCGGAGAGAATTGCCGGAGAGATCAATTACGTGCAGCTGAGACATGTTCTTGAGATACTTCCAAGAAACGCTGCCACTCAAGTTTTTTGAAGGAAATCTTATTTCTGTCACAGAAGGATGAGAACAGTTTGAAATCGAAACAGGATGCTGGAACCAAGAAAGATTGAAGCCAGAGACAGAGCTGAAAGCCTTCGAGACCAGTTCGTGGTCTTTACTGTTGCATGTAGATTCTGCAAACACAAACAGAGAAAAAAGAAGCAAAAACCTGCAAAAAACTTCCATTTCCTCTCTTCAAAGTATCAAGCACGAAGCCCTATCACTTCTATTTCCCATACATGGAGAGGGCAGGAAAGATCTAGAGAGAATTATAAGAACAGAAAGAAGGCTATGGTAATGGAGTAAGAGAAAAGGTAGAAGTCTCTTTTTGTTAGTGAAGTAGGAAGTAACGGCGTTAAGATGGTAACGGGACAGTTAGCAGCGTGTTGAAATTTAGTAACCTCATCGGCGCTGTGCAGAGGGTTTTTTCTTCTGATAAAACAATTATATATAATTACTTTTTTACGTGTTTTTATATATAAAACATTATAAATAAAAAATTTCTTGCATATGCATGAAATTAAATAAATAAACCAAGAATTATATATGTTAATAAATAAGAATTTTTATTAACAATAACTACAAATAAATTTAAAAATCAAGAGAAATATATTGATCAAGTTTCGTGCCTATGCATGAAATTAAATAAATAAACCAAGAATTATTTATGTTAATAAATAAGATTTTTTTTATTAACAATAAATAAAAATAAATTTAAAAATCAAGAGAAATATATTGATCAAGATGTTTAATCTTATAAGATGAGATATTTATCTAATTGTGCTTGCTGAGATTTTTTTATTAAAATTAATTTTTTATTCAATCAAAAGATTATAAAAATAGATACAAACATTAAAATGATTGAAAAAAATAAAAATAAAATATTATGCAAGACTACACGTATTGCATATATTATCTGATTATTTTTCAAAAATAAAGTTAAATTATATAAAAGATTAAAAAATATATAGATGAATTAAAATAATCTTTTAAAAATATATATATACACAACATTGTGTAAAAACAATTATTTATTCAAAAAAGGTCAAATAAAAAATCACAGATGATGAATATTAATTAAAATATAAATTTAAAAATCATTTTAAAAAAGCAATTAAGAAAAGATATTAATTAAAAAAATATTAGAAACAAAATGGTATGTATATTATGGTTTAACTTGTCAATCAACCACACTCAATATTAGAAATAAATTTAGGAGTATGGTTGGAGTTGTTTTTGAAAGTGTTTTTTTATTTAGAAATATATTAAAATGATGTTTTTTTTATTTTTTTAAACTTATTTTTAATATCAACACATCAAAATGATTTAAAAATACTAAATTTTTTAATTAATTTTTTTTTAAATTTTTTTTCAAAAGTGCTTTCCAATCATACTCCCAAACAACCCGTAATCCAGAATCAATATATTTTAAAAATTTATATTTAACCCTTAAAACAAATAAAAAAGAGAAAAAACTACTCTCGGATTCATGACCCAACACGTCAGGGTCATTGCAAAAAAATGCCCTGACATGATGGTTGACCTTAAAGGAATACGACATGTCGTATACACTAAATTAGAATCCAACCACGCAATAATGGTTGAAAAACCAGGGCAGTGACTTTTTTGTCCAAAAATCCTAATTTTTAAATCTTTTCAACCTAAAAATAGCTCACTAACACCTTTGGAAACCCACGAGCCAACTCATCAACTTCTATTTTCTCTTGCTGATAACTAAAAAATAATATAAATAATTGATTTGCTTGAAATCTAAAGGAACCTAAATTATATTATTTTTAAAATTTAAGGACTTAACCATATGTTTTTAATATTTTTTTGGCAAGTCACGTATATTTGATATTTTTTTCATTTTAATTCTTTTTATTTCAATTTAAATAACCTAAAATAAAAATCTAAGAACAAAATAAATAATTAAAAAATAAACATTAACTACGACAAATGTTTTTATGTGTGTGCTACCTGTGTAGCTTAATAGTACTCTGCCTGTAAAATAAATTGGATTTTGTCCTCCAGTGCTGATTGATGGTGATATGTCAACCATGATTCTTGACTAATAACAAGTCTAAAAATTACCCTATTCGTGATGCGGTGATTGCTGAAGAAATGTATTTTTACAGTCATATATATATTATAATATATATAGTTAATTCTGAGATTTACGAGGTTGAAAGTTTTGATCTTTGATTGTTTTTTCCTTTGTTTCTCTACTTTTGTTTGTTATTACATCGGACAACAGTGGGGATCAACTATAAATAAAAGTAGATTTGTGGCATGGTTGACTCTTTTATCACCATACATGTCTCTTTCATCTCAATGCCATCATGGATAATATGATTTTCTTAAGACCTTATAATCATTTTTTTTATTTAATTTGATTTTTCAATTAAATCAAACAGGAATTTAACTGATTAATTTTTGAATTCAAATACAATTTTATAACCGGTAAAAACATGTCGTAATTATAAACACAAATTAAGATATCTTTTTTTCAAAATAATTTATTGAGATAATGACATTACAGCTCGATCTCAATCCTCATTTATTGCAATGTAGTCTCTTGTCTTAATTCAATCCTTATCCCTTAAAAACA
The DNA here is from genome assembly GCA_964035475.1 of Salix caprea. Lineage (NCBI taxonomy): Eukaryota > Viridiplantae > Streptophyta > Magnoliopsida > Malpighiales > Salicaceae > Salix > Salix caprea. The sequence goes on from OZ037749.1 coordinate 13,701,103, forward strand.
TAAATACAATTACGCTTTAATTTGAACTCAATTATAAGAAAAAAATCAAATTGAGCACTCTAAAAAACCTAGCAATTCAATAGTGGTGTTTTCTTATGAGAAATTTTATGGTTAGGGGCACTGATTGATAGCATGGCTTGCAGCTATATGAGAAATTTTATGGTTCTACCCACGTGTGATCTTGATTCAATCATATCAGATGGATCCTGATCGTTGATTTACCTTCCACAGGACTCATTTTGGTGGGTCTGCTTGGCAAAGAGAGTGCTTTGTAAAGGGCTAGAGTGTAGCCAACAATTTAGAAATTCCAAAGCTGAAAATAGCAATAATTAGTTGGAAATGGAAAGGTTGGGCGCTAGCTAGGCTATTTTGAAGTTTTCTTTTCTATTTTGTTTTATTAATATAGATGTCCGATCAAACTTGTTTGTATCTTGATTAATCCCACGATTCCTGAAGTTTATGATTACATAAGTTTTCAATAACTATTATATTAACATCCACATTGTTAGAGTATAATATAATCATATTTTGGGGTCTCACCTACCAGCTTAAGCTTTTAGGTAAGATGGTTCCTTAACATAGTATCAGAGCCTTGTTGACCCAGCGGTCACGAGTTCGAATCTCACCACCCCCATTCTATTTGATAAAAACCAAGCACAAGGTAATGTGAACCTGTGCAAGTTTCAAGCCCAAAAGGCTTTTACTTGAGGGGGTGTGTTAGAGTATAATATAATCATATTCTGGGGCTTCACCTACAAGCTTAAGCTTTTAGGTAAGATGGTTCCTTAACACACATGTCTCGAACATGAAACCAAAGATAAAACAAACCTGGGTCCTAAGATTGTAATACTGAGAAACTACTAGATGGTTTCTTTACTAATTTTTACTTGGAGTTGTCTGCAGAGATGCTTATTGCAGGACATCTCTGTGACATGAGGTTGCAATGGATTTCAGATGTTCCGAGCATGTGCCTATCCATCTGCCCTCTTACAATGCTTCCCTGTTTCGTAACCCCATGTTCTTCGCTGATTCTTTCATCCTATTCAAATAAGCATCTACTGCTTGTCTGATCCTTAATAATAAACCTAAATTTCTGATCTGGGATCAGCACTATCATCCATGTCTGTGCCATGCCTGTGATGGAAAATTTGAGCAGCTCAAGGCTATCCAGGAGAACATTCTAGCTCCAATGTCAGATGTAGAATTGCCGACTCATTTCAGTTCATTGTTGCCGAGCTGCATTAAGTTTTGATTTTTCTTTTCAAATCAAGTATTTTTAGGTAAAGATAGTAAGACTCGACTGGCTCTAACATTCGACTTTTTGCAAAAAGGAGAGAGAGAAATGTGGACTCAATTATTGAAGCTCCATTAGCAGTTGAATAATTTGAAATTACAACTTCGAGTGTATAATTTATTATAAACTCATCGCATTTCACTGACGAAAAATCTCAGTTCCACTTCTGTTTGTCCTCAATATAATGCTGGTGGCAAAAAGGTGCCTGTACCTTCAAAAGCTACGGCTCTTTCCACAATATAAATCCCCATACCACCACACAAAACCACCAAATTTCTATTGAAGGGAGAGAGATATAATATACCCACCTCGAATCAATGGATTACGAATCAAATCGTGAGGAAACTGATTATATTTCTGATAAAAAAAGCTGCCCCAGTCAGTTTTTTGTGCACTTTTTGAGGAAACCTGTCATTCTTTCTTGGATGATTCAAGCATAATGTGGCACTAATGTCGTATCTAGGTTCAACAAGCTTGACTAAGCACCAAGCCATTCATCTTGGTCAACAAGGCCTCTTTTGCAGGGCAATGCCGCCTCACATTGCAGTTCCAACAAGCAGAAAAATTCCATAGAAAAAGAAAAACTCCCTCACGGGGCTGGATGGGGAGGGGTTTTGTCGATTATGGTTAATGTTTTTCACCATTCAACATTCACAGATTCTCAACTCAGTAAAAGGAAATGTGTGCAAATAAAGTATTGCAATGGATTTGGAAGGTGGCTGGCAAACTTGCTCCACAGTTTGTCAGTGGGCAAGCAATTCACCTGCTCCATCACGTGATTTTAAGTTCATTTCTGTCTTCTTCCTTGTTTCGAGAGTAAAATATTTCTGATGCTCAAGTTAAGTGGATGGAATCACCTAATCCACATGAATCCAACCCAAAATTCCAACGGAATGACACTAGGATTCAACATTGTAAATAATTCTAACCTAAAAGTTTCTTCAAGATTCAAAGACGTGTTATTATATAGGATTTTGCATTCTCTCGTGATCAAATGATGTCCTTTTTCAATAATAGATATGAGATCCTAAACATACAAAATAAGTTGGCGAGTGTTGCTGAATTCACTAACAATATATGTATATATTGAACCATACTCTTCTGTGGGAGAACCCATTGAAAAATGCTAAGAGAACTTAGGATGATTATGGCAGTTTTGTGTGCAAAGCTACGGGAAGAGGTGTCCGCTACAATACAACATTTCATAAACATTTCTTTCAGGATATAGAGAAATGGACGTTTGGGGTATATATAGATTTGGAGTTTCTTATTTTACAAGAGATGCTTACTTGTAAGTGCAATTAACTTAGGGTATAGCTTCCTTCCATGTAAAAGAAAAACAAAAGGTTTTGTTAAACATTAAGGGAGCTTCGACACATAGAAATCATTTTAAGAGTTTTGTAACTAAGAACAAAAGAGAGAACAAAAGGGTTGATAGAGTTTTTCCAAGGAATTTAGTATTCAAGATGAGGGAAAATAAAAAAAACTCTTTCATACTCTCAATAAATAAGATTGAATAATGCAATCTGAGCACATTGAGGTTGTGAATATCAAGTATGGTTTGTGTTGAAATAACATATCAGCATGATTAGACTAATGATACATTGTTATCAGAGTTATTGTCCTTGTCCTTGTTTCCTAGTCCATTGGCGGGTATGAACTGCTGAAAAAATGTTTAGAACAATCGATGAAGTTCTGTCTTGAATGTTTTGAGGTATTTTAAAAAATTCAGTGTTCATAATGAGTAATTTCTGATCTTTTTATAATAAACTAGGTGCTATAATTAGTACCATTACAAAGTAGACATGTAAGTCTTTAAATTGATATGTAATATGGATTTTTTGGCTAAAAAATGAAGTTATAATATGCCTTCAAAGTTAGGTAAGAACCATGGAATATATATATATATATATATATATATATATATATATATATATATATATATATATATGTCAAATAGCGTTTCTAAAGGTTAAAAACATCTCTCTATTCTAGTCATATCAGAGCTGGGTGCATGCTACTCTGGGTGGAACTAGAAAATTTTAAATAATGGTGTCATTATAAAAACTATAAGATTGGAAAGATAATATTTTATTTTTAGAGGGGCTGAATTCATAACTATTATGAAAACTTAAGGATTAAAATTAGAATATTTTAAAACTTTGAGGGTGCCATGCTCCCCTCAAAGCATCTTGTAGTTCAATCAAAATAATAAAGAAGCTGAGTGAGTTAAATAGTGAACCACACCATCCAGATCAATGATTTGATTTAAGAAATTATAAGGTAATAAAAAAGATTAAAATATTATTAGTATACCAACTTCCCTACCTTACTTTAAGAGTATATTATTGCTAGTGGTGGCTATTGATCCTTATGAAGAGTCATCATAAAAGAGATGGTAGCATGTGGGTCTCATTAGAACTTCAATTAGAGTCAGAATGATTTTGGGTTGTTTAACATATTAGTCTTAATGAGGAGAAGGCTATGATTATGATTTTGCAGTTGATTCTAGGTGTATTTTAGAGTCCAAATTGCTATATTTGATGGTAAAAATAGGAATGATTTTGGATTTTGATGAAGAGATGAGTGATGGTTGGTTATGGAACGATGAAGAGAAAAAAAGGTTGAGGTCTATGGTTAATGCTCTTACCATGGAGGTTGATTTTGGTGATAGTATTTATATTTCAAATGAAAACATAAAAATATCATTAAAATTATGTTTTAACTTCATTTTACCAAGTTAAAATGATTTCAGTATGATTTTATTAGTTTTTAAACCAAATTTGCATGAAAAATACAAGTTTACTTTTGAAATCATATGATTTTATGAGTCAACTCATGATTTTAACAATATGTTTTTCACGCTTTTTCTTTAGAATGTGTTGCTTGTCTCAATGACATCAGGGTCACCTCTTATTTATGGTTAATTTTTCACAATGTTTTTCATTATGAAACAAAATACTCTAAAGGAATAAAAAAATTGAATATCTTTGTAGTCATAACCATACCTTTTTCCTTTGGCATTTGTGGGTTAATGAGCTAATAAGTTTGTTTACAAAGAGGAAACACCATGAAATCCTGAGCCAATAACTTATTTCCTTAACCTATAATTAAGTTAATAAAATCATCTAGTAGGTGATCTAATAATAAGAGTTTGTGACTAAAGGGTTTGCTCCCCTTGTAGTTTCAGGTTCGAGCATTGTAGTTGTTAAGATGATGGTCATTGAAATCTTACATTGTTGTTAACTTTAGGGTCCGTGAGATTAGTTGAGGTGTATACAAGTTGACCTGAACACCCATATTAATAAAAAAAAAAATTAACAAAAAAAAATCGTTTACAATATATAATCATATATTTTTATCTCTAATAGTTTCTTATCCTCACGAGTTTATAGTTTTTAATTTTTAGAATAGTTTTAATGTGTTTAAAAGTCATTTAAAAAATATTATTTTAATATATTTATAAATAAAAAATAATTTTAAACATAAGTCATAACAAATAAAATACTCTCAATAAACCTTATTACTAGCTGAAAAGGTCGGTCAACATTTTTAAATTTTTGACACGTGTAGGGGTGAAGCGATCACCGACAACAAGCTGACTTAACATCCTCGATAAAACCAGAACACCTCAAGCTCCTCTCCTTGTATCGTACTCCATCCCTTGATTTACTTTTCATAAAATCGTAGCCGTTAATACAGCAAGCAGCAAGTGGCTGGACAACACGTGGCAGCACACAAAACCTTAAAGGTGTGAATGACCGGTGCTTTTGCGTAATTGCCTTAAAAACGACTCCTCTCCTTCTTCTCTTCACGAGATTTAGATTTTCATGATCTCTTTCTTCTACGTCAAATAGCCCTTACTTCTCTTCAATTTCTTATGTAATTTCTTTGTTAATGTAATAGAAGGTCAACCATTTGATGCTAGATTTTTGTGGAAGTCAAATTAATGTTACCAATTAGTGAGATTATTATTTGAAAAGTTGAATTAATAGTTTTATTTTGAAAAAAATAATTAATTAATTAATTAATTTGTACATCCATCTTTGTTGTAGCTAAGATCTTGATTGAGATTTATTATCTTTATTGTCAATTACTTGGAGAAACGTTTGTGTCAAACAACAACAATATCTCCTTATATAAACCTAATGATTATAAGACAAAGATAACTTGTAGTAGATGGAATAATTATGAATGATATTTATACCAATTTCTTAATATTAATTTATTTATAATAGGATCATATATATAGTCCAATTTAAAAAGAAACAACATTTTAAGGAAAGAGGACACTCATTAATCACTGTATAATTTTTTTTATAATATTTCTTTTATTGTTATCAAATAGTAAAAATCAAATATTAAAATAAAAAAACATTAATTAATTAAATGAATTAATTAATTATTATTTTATATGGTACTATTCTAAAGTATTTATAATAAATTATAAAATAAACACATTTTATTATTGAATGACTCTTAATAAGTGCTTAAAGAGCACTAAAAATATACTAATAAACTCTTAAAATTTATTAAAAACATTTACACAATTCTAATTTATAAATCACTTGGATAAAGTTTAATAACTATTTAATTTTATAATAGAAAAAATATAAATAAAAATATGTTTTGTTGAAGAGATAGAGATATAAATGTAATTAAACTTAATGTCACTCGAATAATTTTAAAATGAACATATGTGCTTTCAATAAATAAATACAAAGAGAATGTATATGATTATGGAGAGACTTTTGCACTAAAATTATTACTATAAAAAACAATTAATTCTAAATTTGTGTAAATAAAACATGTTAGGATGAAAATGATTATTATGATAATTTTAAAACTAGATTAAAAAATCAACTCGAAACATGATCAGAGTGATAGATCGGGAGATCAATTCGGGTTAACTTCAAAAAAGTTTTTTTAAAAAGATCAAAACTATATTGTTTTGACTAAAAAACCAAACACAATTGAGTTTTAAGTCAATTTATCAAGTGAGATTGACTTTTAAAATTAAAATTATTATTAATTCAAAACTTAATAATTTGTAATATATAAGTTTAACAATAATATATATTAAAATTAAATTAAAATTTATTTTATTTACCATCAACTAAATATAATATAAAAATAATTATTTTATTTTATATATCATTAACAAACAAGATTCCATGCATCTATATTTTCTTTTCATTCTCTAAGTAAACGCGGTTGCTCTCGAAGTCAAGGAAAACAACAAGCCACTAAAAAAAGAAAAAAAAAAAGAGTACACCCTTACAGATGAAATTACAATCGCTTAAAAAAATAATTTGGGCTGTTTGTGATTGTGATTTATATTGTTTTAAATATATTTTTATATTTTTTAAAATTATTTTTGATATTTTAATATAAAAATATACAAAAAATTAATTTTATATAAAAAATAAAAATAAATTTTTAATAAATTTTTCAAAAACTTTTTTGGAAAGCAATAAAAAACAATCCCATAATATCTAATCATCAAAAAGCCAGAATACAATTTTTTTCATCCGTCCATTTAGCTCCTCGCCCTCCTCCTTTCTTTGAACAAAAACACCATAAGAAAACAAACCTAAAAAATAAAACAACAATTTCGTCCTCTCATCTCTCATCTCTCCAATTTCTATGGCGACCAACAAAACCCCAAACACCAGTAGCAACCAGAGCCAAAGTCCTCTGCTCGGGCGGTACGAGATCGGCAAGCTTCTTGGACATGGTACTTTTGCTAAAGTATACCATGCTAGAAACGTTAAAACCAACGAAAGCGTTGCGATTAAAGTTATTGACAAAGAAAAGATCCTCAAAGTTGGTCTTATGGCTCATATAAAACGTGAAATTTCCATTCTTCGCCGTGTTCGCCACCCCAATATTGTCCAGCTTTTTGAAGTCATGGCTACAAAAGCCAAGATTTACTTTGTCATGGAATATGTCCGAGGTGGGGAACTGTTCAACAAAGTTGCCAAAGGTAGGTTGAAAGAAGAGGTTGCCCGGAGATATTTCCAGCAATTGATATCTGCCGTGTCTTTCTGTCATGCCAGAGGTGTGTTTCATCGCGATTTGAAGCCAGAGAATTTGTTGCTTGATGAGATTGGGAACTTGAAGGTTTCTGATTTCGGATTGAGTGCAGTTTCTGACCAGATTAGACAAGATGGTTTGTTCCATACTTTTTGTGGGACTCCTGCTTACGTTGCTCCTGAAGTTCTAGCGAAAAAAGGGTATGATGCTGCTAAGGTTGATATTTGGTCTTGTGGGATTGTTTTGTTCGTGTTAATGGCTGGTTATTTACCATTTCAAGATCAAAATATTATGCTTATGTATAAAAAGATTTACAAGGGCGAGTTTAGATGTCCTAGATGGTTTTCTTCTGAGCTAGTTAGGCTTCTTTCTAGACTTCTTGATACTAACCCAGTCACAAGAATCACAATCCCCGAGATTATGGAGAATAGGTGGTTCAAAAAGGGGTTTAAGCATATTAAATTTTATATTGAAGATGATAAAGTTTGTAGTGTTCAAGAAGAGGAAGATGTGGATTCATCTTCTGACCAGTCATTATCCGAATCGGAATCGGAATTCGAAACTAGAAGGAGGGTTACCACTTTGCCTAGACCTGCAAGTTTGAATGCTTTTGATATTATATCGTTTTCGCCTGGATTTGATTTATCTGGGTTGTTTGAGGAGGGCGGGGAGGGAGCAAGGTTTGTTTCTGGGGCTCCTGTGTCGAAGATTATATCTAAATTGGAGGAGATTGCTAAAGTTGTAAGCTTTACAGTTAGGAAAAAGGATTGCAGAGTGAGTTTGGAAGGGTCTAGAGAAGGTGTGAAAGGCCCATTAACAATTGCGGCTGAGATTTTTGAGCTGACACCGAAATTGGTCGTGGTGGAGGTTAAGAAGAAAGGAGGGGATAAAGGAGAGTACGAGGATTTTTGTAACAGGGAATTGAAACCTAGATTGCAGAAGTTGATGCAGGAGGAATCTGAGGCAGCACCTGCTGCTCCTGTGGCTACTTCTGCTCTTGCGCCATCGGAATCCCCACTATTCACCATTGATCCTTTCCCTACCGATTCTTCACAATTAACTACTGATGCTTTTCCTACCAATTCTACACCATTACCTGTTGATCCCTTTCTTGCCGGTTCTTCACATTTTCCTATTGATCCCTTTCCTACCGGTACTTCACATTTTCCTGCTGATCCCTTTCCTACCGGTACTTCACATTTTCCTGTTGATCCCTTTCCTACCGGTTCTTCACATTTTCCTGTTGATCCCTTTCCTACCGATACTTCACTTTTACCATCAGATTCTGAATATTAGACAAAGAAAGGAAAAGGAAAAGGAAAAGGGTATGCTTTTCTCTTTAGTTCTACTTCCGTAAGCTTTTGTATGATAAACATATAAGTATTTTCAATCTCTTTGATGTTCTGTTGTGCCAGTTAGGGGACTAGATGCTAATACATGATGTATGTTCTTTTCTTCTGCTGAGAAATAGTAGATTAATCGAAGAGAAAGATGATGAAATACTTATTTCTGCTGATCTTGGCAATTCAGTGGTAACTTGTGTGCTCAATTAAATGTGATTGAAGTTTCTTTCTTCCGTTCATTCCCGCTGATTGTGGTACAGTGTTGCAAATACAAGTTTCATAATTCGGATTATGATGATAAAAAAGGAAGCTAATCATTTAGAATTCTTGATAGTATCTTGTGTCCGGTCCAATCTCTGGGGTAGGAATATACACTCTGCCCCTGGTTATACCACTTTCGCTTGGATGTTTTTGAAGTATGCAGAAAGCCTAGACATTGATTAGTTGCAAATATGATTGGTGAAGTTATTTGGCAACTCTCTTCATAGTAGGATTTCAATAACAGCAGCTTGTAGCCTTTTTAATTGAGAAAATCATAGTTGATATTTGGTGTTGCTGTTGATTCCATTGCATAATTCATCCGAAGGGCAAGAGCTATTTCTAGTTTATACTGGGGCCATATTTAAATCATGAAATAATAGATGAAAAATTATTTGTAGACTAAATGAATGATACCATGTCCTGTGTGTCACTGCTATTCTTCTTTGGAGAAAAAGATATGTTGAAGGTGGAGTTAGGATTTCACAAATTCGGCAAAAATGAAATGCAGGCCATAAATATCTCAAATTAGTAAATGAAAAAAACAAAAGTTCGAAGTCAGCTTTTCCATTTAAAATTGTTGAAAGGGCGAGGACAGTATCTAGAGGAGCATCCATTTATTTGTCTGACAATTGTATATTGCTAAAATGGTTGCCTGCTATGATGGCGCATTGCTTGCTCATTCAAAATGGTCATCAATGACATTTGATATTACATGGAAATGATGTATTTGTCATTACTGCACGACGAAGTCACTGAAAATTTGTCATTTTTCTTCTATCTTCTGAAACTTCTTTGCCTTTGTCGTGTAACTTCATGTTTTTCCTCTTCACAGTCACACATTTGCATTTTCACATTTAAAAGAGGTCAGGATTGATTTATTTCTTTCACGATCATAACAGAAGCGTCTTTAATGGGTGTGACATATTCGTCGGTGGAGTCTTACAGGGAACTGAACAGGGCACCTAAAAAATGGCGACCAAAAACACCACCTGTAATTCTCAAGTTGGAAAATGCTGAATGGGGAAAGACTGGTAGTTGTATAGGTGAGGTCTACACAATGAAACATTGTCACTGAGTCTTGGAGATCGTGCTTGTGAATCCTATCATTATCATGCTTGAAATGCTTTGAAGAAAATGAATTTTGATGGGATGTTCTTAGTAGAATTAGCAGCCCTGGTAATAATGATTGCAGAAGTAAATTATTGCACGAGCTGCTTCCTTTTCTCCATTTCCATTATTTTTAAAAACATGTTCTTCAATAAAATATAATACAGATATTCTTATAGTATTTGTCAAAATCTAGTGAGCCTTAATAAAATATTTTTTATTCAACATTAAAGTTCGCACTTTGGTAATTATTTTATATTTTTGCAATCTTCCATCCAATTGCTTCTCTCTTCTAAAAGTCGCCAGCGCGAAGTCCCCACGGGTATCATTGTATCGTCACGGGATTAGTTAATTTGGTTGATGTATTTCTTTTTGTTTCTTAATCTATGTATTGGATGTTGTTTTGTATATAATTGTTTTTTAAAATATTTTTTTATTTGAAATACTAACACATCAAAATAATCTAAAAACACAAATAATAATAATAATAATAATTTAAAATAAAAAAAATCAAAATATTTTTGAAATAGAAAAATAAATTTGCCCGTGTCAATTGGTGTTTGCACCAATGTGATTACAAAGTAATACGCCAACTTTCTCTATCATGAACTAAGCGTGATGCCTTGCAACTTTAAGTTGGGCTTTTCCCAAAATATCATTTTTATTCTTAATTTTAGTTCATTTCAATAATGATCTTTCATGAATTAATGAAATGAAAGAAAGGAAAAACAAATAAGCTTCAAGACTCTAATTTTTTGTTTGCTTTAAATAAATGAGGATGTATTTTTAAGATTTTGAAGTTGTTTGCTAAAGAAAATTCTTATTATTCTTTTTATTATAAAAGTCTGGGGTTTTATATTTTGTCTTTTAGGATTTATATATTGGTGTTGAAAGAGAAACTTAAAGAAAAATAAAATATAAACAATAGAGCGATTAATTTAAAATGTAGTGTAAAAAAGATGATATTAAGTTTGAAAAGCAGTTCTAAATACTTCATAACAAAATGAAATGGAAGAAAAAAAACAAAAAAAAAAACAGTTATATCAAGTATCCTCAATCATGTAAAACTACTTATGTTCTTTTGGCATGAGGCAATAACTATTGTTATTATGATAAATATTTATCCATTTGTTCATCTTAAATACCATGCACCAGAGAGAGTATAAGAAGAAAATATGTTTTATATGCACTTTTAATAGAGTGTAATTGTAGATAATTTATTCATATTTTCTAGAGATGTAAGGTCTAAACTTGATAGCAAGACAAATCAATATATTTTCTTAGGTCACAAAGATGATGAGTTTGGCTATGGCTTATGAGATCCTAAAGAGAACAATTTTATTAGAAGTAGAGATATTATCTTGTTTAAAGATCAAAGTATTGAAGCCTTTATGTAGAAAAGAAAGTTAAGTCTTCCAATTCTACCCTTACTAGTTTGAATCCAAGACCTACCATAGTTACTTTTAATGCTTTTATTTCTCCTTAATAGGTTATACAAAGTCATCAATTGAACCACAATTAGGGTTATCCACCAAATTGAACCCTGATTTTTCACTTCCCGAGTTAAATATCTTCCTCTCACCCCTATTTTCACTCCCCAGGTAAATGACCCGTCGCTCACCCCCATATCTCCCTACAAATCCCTTCTCTGCTCGCTCACCCCCATGTCCCCCAACAAATCCCCTTTCTGTCTCTCTCTCACTTCCATGTCCTCTGTCAAATCCCCTTTCCCTCTCCGATCTGTAACTTCTTGTAAGCATCACGGTGCTCTCGGCAAACACTGGGGAGTTACCCGTGTGTCTGCTGGCCAATTTTTGATGGTGCTCTTGCTGGACACAGGCATAGGCAGCTTCAAGGTCGAGCTTGGGGTCTTTTCGTAGGACCTCACCACGAATGTGCTCGAAGACTGGGTCGAGACCACTAAGAAAGATGTGGAGCCGGAGCCTCGCCATGGCTGAGTGAAGGTGAAGCACGTCATCCACCGTTCCGGCCTGGGAAGCAGATCTACAGTCAATTTCTTGAAAAATAACCTCCAACTCATTATAGTAAGTGGCTAGGGGGCGTACAATTTGTTTTGTGGAAAATGATTTCTGATTGAGTTAAAAAATGTAGGTCTCGTCGGCGTCGCTGTAGAAGGTGCGAGAGATGTCGTCCACAAATTCCTTACCATTGTCAGATTGAAGTGTACGAATTAACTTTTGGTATTGACTTGTCACTATTTTATGAAATTTCTGAAAAACTATCTCTACATCACTCTTATTTTTAAAAAGAGAAATTCAAGTCATTCGAGTGCACTCATCAATTAAAAAAAACATACTTCTGATACCATGTAAAATATTGTAATGTATTTTCGATCGATTATCTGATGTTACAGTAGTAGTATAAATACAAATAAGTTGCTTTCTATATATTTCTACTTTTCTAGACTACAATACTTTGTTACATGAGAAAGAAAATAATAAAGCAACAAGCAATAATCAACGGTAACCTGCACATCTACAATTACAGCAAATGTGCAACTGTATTCTTAACACTTCTATAAAATATCTTCTTTACAAGCTTGTGTTAGTTATTAATGGAGGAGAGCTATAATGCTTGTCACATGAAAAGAAAAATGAGTGGTTAAAAGCCATTCAAGATGAAGTCTTTACATGAAAACTATAATTTTGAGTTAGTGAAGCTTTTGAAGGGTAAAAATGCACCAAGTGCAAAAGAGAGTTCAAGTTAAAAATTAAATAAAATTACTACAACCTAGGCACAAGGTAAAATTAATTATGAAGGAATTCAACGAAAAAGTACATTGATTTGAGACATCCTCTTACTCGTGGTCAAAATATTTTCAATACGAGTAATACATGGTTTAACTACTAGTTTAAGTGTTTGTTTGAAAGTGTGGTTGTGGTTGTTTTTTAAAGTTCTTTTCATTTAGAAATGCATTAAAATTATGTTTTTTTTAAAAAATTATTTTTGACATCAGTACATTAAAATGATCTAAAAATACTAAATTTTTTTAATTTTAAATTAAAATTAATTTTTTTTTCAAAAATATTTTTAAAATACAATGTCAAACATCATGGTTAAAGTTAAGCAACTTAAAGTTAAAATTGCCTTTCTCCGTTGTGACTTGGAGGAGAAATCTATATAAAATAGACTAAAATAATAAAAACTGAAATAAAAGTAAAGAATTAATTCAAGTAGCAGCGATAACAAATATATTTTTTAGATGGAAGAAACAGTAGAAGAGCACCACTTCTGTCAGAGATAAAACCTAGAAGTAGTAAGCAGGTACGTACGTAGCATCTACCCTTCCGGCTGCTCACATCCCTGCCATGCCCAAACTATATCCTCGAGAGAAGGTTTTAGTTCGTGATCACAAAATTCCTTGTATTCGAATGAATCCCCTGATTTTTTCTTCACCTCGACAACATAAAACGACGGCGTAACCTCACAGATTTCGGCATCTATAGCCAGCAACCCTTTTCTTCCTTCCCTGTTGCCCTCCAACATCAGTGTTCCATCTTTCTTTTTAAAACTGAAACTCTCCGCCATTGCTATCTGTTCGAATTTCGACACGATCATCGAGGCCGGCTTTGTTGTAGTAAATCTCGCTTCGTGTCTTCGATTCTTGTCTTTCTCGAAGAGCCCAGATAAATCAAAACCTTCCGAGAGAGAGATGATGTCGAAGGCGTTGTAACGAGTTGGTCGGAGAGGACTTCTCGGAGCCACCATGGAATTTTCCTTCGAATTGCTTTCGTCATCGAAGGCAGCATGCACCTCCCTGATCAAGCTGCTTCTGGCGTGGCCTTGGGGTGATGGCGGCGTTTCAATCTGCTCGTATCCCTTCCTGAACCAGTAATTTTTCATTATCTTTTCCGTGCTCATTCTCGAGCCTGGATGGGGATCAAGAATCCTCGAAAGAAGCTTTCTTGCCTCGGGATGAAACCATTTAGGACACCTGAATCTTCCTTCGGTAATCTTCCTGTACAATTCCATGATATTTCGGTCGTGGAAAGGAAGAAAACCCGCCAGAAGAACGAAGAGAATAATTCCACACGACCATATATCAGCTTTGGATCCATCGTAACCTTTCTTGTTGATAACTTCGGGAGCAACATATGAAGGAGTTCCGCAGGTTGTGTGGAGGAGACCATCTTTCCTCCTCGACTCCGACAGTGCACTCAATCCGAAATCTGTAATCTTCAGGTCACCATTCTCATCGAGGAGAAGATTTTCAGGTTTGAGATCTCGGTGGTAGACCCCTCGGCTGTGACAAAAATCAATCGCACCGATCAGTTGTTGGAAATACTTGCGAGCAACGTCTTCCTTGAGCTTCCCTCTGGCGACCAGGCTGAATAGCTCTCCTCCTTTCACAAACTCCATGACGAAATAGATCCTGGTCCTGCTTGCCATGACCTCATCGAGCTGAACAATATTGGGGTGCCGAACAAGACTCATGACCGAGATTTCTCTCTTGATTTGATTCATCAGACCAGTCCTTAATACCTTTTCTTTATCAATAATCTTGATGGCAACGCTCTGGCCAGACTGGAGATTTCTTGCATGGTAAACCTTGGCGAAAGTCCCTTGTCCGAGCAATCTCCCAAGCTCATATCTGTTCATCACTACAGGACCTCTCTTCTCCATGTTAAACTGAACAAATTAAGGTTATTTATTGCATTTCACCATCCAATATTGTAATCTCTACTGCATCTTCTCATATCTGCTCCGGTAGAATCAAGGAGTCCAGGACGAGGGAAAGCTAACATTTAAGACTTTTAATTTGCCCCTATTAAGGAGATAAGTTGAAGAAGAAGAAGGCTATTCCAGAAAGACAAATCATACCCTTCCATCAATTGTATAGTAACACAGAAGCTGAATTCTAACTAAAAGATCCATAAAAATAGCAAAACTGATCATCTGGTCTATATTTAATTACTTGGTTGAAATCTAAGCTGAAAGGGCCAGGCAGTGTTAAGAAAACATGGACATTTTATTTTTATTCTTTTATACCATCTCCTATTTCTGTGCACTAATACAGGCTGATGACACTTTCCAACTTATTTTTACAAGCACCTCCTCCTCTTATTTTGTTCTGTAATGGGTTTTAATTCGACGTAGGTTCTTATTTTGTTCCCTCCTCTTATTTTTTAAAAGCGAATGCATGTGATGCAATGCAACCGGTGCAATGAATAATTCTTCGAGTGAGTTTGGTGTTGTTTTTGCTTTTATAGTTAAGGTTTTAAAAAAATAGTTTCATAAAAAACACTTTAGCTGCGGTTCAAAATAATTTTTAAAGTGTTTGGTTAAAACTTTGGTTGAGTGTTTAGTTACCAAACTTTTCATATTACTTTCAATTTGTGAAATTCCTTTAAAGCGTGTATGTATAGTTTTTTTTATATATTTAATAATTATAATAATAAAATGTAATTAATAATTCAAGTAAATTAGACACTTGTTTTTATTCTCTCATCAAATTACTTATAATTTCATCACGAACTATAAATCCATATGTGAAGGCTTCTACGATCCCAAAACAAACCCTCAACTTTTTTGCAACCTCAATTGCACCACAATCCCAAACACTGACCCTCTAGTAATAATGCTTTAAATATAGCCTGAGAATAAGAATGGCTTCAGAATCTGAAAAGTACAGGTCCCTATTTCCAACAAGAGGCTAACAGCTACAATTGTATCGTTCTTGTTAAAAATTGTATCAGAAGTGCTATAGTTCCATTGCTTCAATTGGAATTCATGAAGTCCATGGCAAGTAATTGTTCCAAGAAGTTCTGAGTGTAAGAAGGCTAGCTATTAATAAAACAAACTCACTTAAAATATATTCACTGGGACTAAAATCCCAGTGCTATGTTGGTGTTTTGCAACACGAAAGTCAATCATGAAATACATATAATTGGGACTCAATACCCCACGAATGAAACAGCATATCACACTCTTATAGTAACGAGCAATACAAGGAGAAATGGTGAAAAGGAAACGAATAGAATGAATCATATTATAAGTAGACAGCAATGGGACCAAAAACCAGAGAGATGGGAAAGCCAAGGATTGGTGGAATTTGATGATTACGGGTAGCACCGATTGAAAAGGTAACTTTTGGATTTTCATATTGAAGTATGAGAGAGACATGACTCTGCTCGACAAGAGTCAGAGAGCCTTAAGTTGCCTCCACGGATAATATCTCAAGCTCAGCCCACCAAAGCGGAGAAAGTCTTGGGGTTGCTTGATCAGGCGAGATAGAAATCACTTCCTTCAATTTGGAGGTGATCTCCTTCATTGTTGGTCTGTGCCTTGGATCTGATTGGATACACTGTTGAGCAACCTCACAGATGGCATCAAGCTCATTGTTTTTGAAAGACTTAAGGCTTGGATCAATCATGTAACCGAAGCTCCGCTTGTCATTCAAATATTCAGCAGCCTGCAAGTTTAGAATTTTATGATTATCGGAGACAGGAATTAACCATCAAGCAAGGAGATAAACACTTATTTAGCCTCGAGTTAAAGGCAAAAACTTTGATCAGTTTAAGAGATTTCATACAAAACTTACCCAATTTTCAAGGTGCCCTTGTTCTTCTGAGTATGAAAGCTTCCCGGAAATGATCTCAAGCAACAAAACCCCAAAACGGTAGACATTTGTTTCTATATCAACATGGGGCGGCAGTGAATCCTCCAATTCATCAGAAACTATTGAGTTTGAAGCAGCTTGTGGCAAGAAACAGATCTCTGCAATCTGAGAAAGCATAATATAGATATTGCGGTTAAATTTATAAAATGATAAAAAAAAAAAAAAAGACGAAGAAGCTAATCCATTAAAAGAAGAAAGTACCTTAGAAGCATAATCATCTGTTAAGAAGATAGCGCGTGAACTCAGTTTAGAATGTGCTATAGGCGGATTCAGATCATGGTGCATATATTGCAGGCAATAAGCAACTCCCATAATAATCCTCAACCTTGTATTCCAGTCGAGATGTTCCATTTCTTCAACTGAAAACACAGAAGAGATGTTTGAGACTCAGCTTTCCCAGCATTGCACCAGCAACATGGACCAAATCCCCACCATCAAAAGTTCATTAAGAACCTTACCATGCAGATGCTCAAAGAGAGATCCATTTGGAGCATATTCAAAAACCATCATCCTATTGAACGGTTCATCCTCCTCACAGTAGCCAATAAGGTTTACAAAGTTCTTATGATTAATTCGTGATAGTGATTCAATCTACAACGGACCAAAATATTTGTAGTCATTAAATTTTGATAAGAGAGAGAAATGCATGATAAAATCAAAGATCGTTATTTGTTAAATTTCAAATTAGTAATCAGAAATGGGAAAACCTTTTTTCGGTATGCCATCTCTGCACTCTTTGACCAGTCTTTGGAGGAAGTCACTGCAGTTGATGCAACAGAAATTTCGACTCCACTAGACAGAGTTCCCTTGTATGCAGTGAAACCATCAAAAGTATCAATGATATTGCTGAAATCCTCACAAGCAGTTTCCAGCTCTGACCGATTTAGCTTGGGAACCCCTATATTGCACATAACTAGCTGGTTAAGTTTGTAATAAATTGGACAAGTATAAGACCATGGAGTAAACAATAATACTTTGAGACCAGACCAGACACTAATCTACCAGAGGCAACTAAACTTAATGGCAGGGCCAATCAAATGCATATGAAGACAGAAATTTATTTTGCTGAAGTTGCAATTAAAATGAGAGCTTAATTCTTACAGTTCACTCTAAATGTAGCAATCAAATAATTAAGTTGAATAGGATGTCAACCAAAATAAACAATTTGATTAGATAATTTCACATGTTCATAAAATGAGCCGATAGGTCATTTTTAGGAATGCATCAGAAACTAAAGGCTCGTTCATGTTGCAGAACTTAATTATACTAGAGTTCTAATCCCTCGGTCATCCAAACATGTGCCACTATCCTAAGATAACATTCTTATGGGTGAGAAAAATATTCACAGCTGATCCACCACTTCAATCAATCAGGTTGGACAAATCACACAACTTAAGTTATTATTAATGTTGATAAATAAAGAGCCTAATCAAATAAGCCTGCTGATCAATAATAAGGTTCATCAGTTTTTTGTAATGCACATACTAGAGCTCACCTGTAACAAATGCTTTCTGCAACTGTCCACTTAGACCAGTCTTCCATGGACCTATGGTCGGCACTCCTTGTTTCCTGCACATTAACAGCAAGCCTACTGCAACAATGCCCAAGACCCCCACGATTGGAATTGTTAGGAAATACATCCATGTATTTCCAAAAGTTTCACGTGTTGGAGGTTGTTCATTAGATGTTTTTTCAGAAGAACGACCTGAAGGCTCAGTCCCTCTAGGCGGAGGATTGACAGGTGAATGCAATGGCACAGGGGATTGAGCTTGATGCTTCTTTGCATTTGATATTGCAGGTAAAGATCCACTACTTCGTGTGGTTGGAAGAGCAATAATTGGTTGAGAGGAAGACCCACCACTAGCAGGTGCGGCTTGGAGGTTACTGGACTGCTCAAGTAGTCGGCGACGTTCAAAACTGACAAGGATCTCTACATTCTGAACTGTGCCTTGCTCTGATGATCCTTCTCAGTGCAAAAGACATTACATTTATCTTGCAGCAAAAGTATAAATATTAATATCAAACAAATCAAGGTAGGTGAATGTTTTGTACTCACTATCTGGTTCATTGAAGCAATTTTCTCCAAAACCATTAAGATCATTCTTCCCAAGCTTGAACCTTGTAATGAAGGTAAACAGTCAGTATAAAGAACACACAAACAACCACTACTACAACGCGAACATGTCAAAAGTGGGATATCTTCATCACCATCTGCATCCATATACATCAAAATTGTACGTGTGTGTGTGCGATCACATGCATGTAAGCATTTTAATTTCCTTACGGTTGCAGCGTGAAGAAATTCAGGTAATGCATAAAGGCTGCTTTTATTGGGAATATGAATGAATTCACTCCATTCAATTGGCTCAAGCTGCTCCACCACATGCTGCACAAGAAAACATTTTAGATCATAAAAACAGATTACTAAACTGAACCACCTTCTTCAACTTCAATATCTTCAGCTCACAAAGTGATACTTAGTGATTGCTTGGAACCATCAAATGTAAAAGGGATGTGCAACGCTCTTCCAAATGTCAGTGGTTTACTGCATAAGTTTATAATGCTTAATGCAACACAAAGGAGAGAAGAAAGAAACATTTAAGCTAGCAACAGTTGGCGTGTATGAGTGTGCTTAAACTACACGTTTTATGAAGTCCATAATCACCCTATGCTACATTTGTTGTGGCATATAGCTTTCATGTGAATTTCCTGTGCGAGACAGTGTGCAGACAAAAGAAAAAAATAACAAGAAACTTTTGTCAGCTAAATTGATAGAAAACTCAATGACCACGTGGAGAGGTACTGGTCAGGTGCGACTATTAGATTTTTCTCTCTTCATATTTTTGGTTGTGAGTACTTTAGTGATAACTTCTCACAATAAACTCCAAAACCATAACTCATCTTAGACATTTTTGGCAATCAATTCAACATGGGCAGAATCTCCTGTACTTGCAGCTAAGCGTTGATGACGAAAGATGGAAAATGTCACTTACCCATGTCCAAGTTTTCTATTGACACAGCTAACTCCAGTGGTAGCACCAGATGCTAGATTTCCATCAAATTGCAATTCATAAAGTAGGTTACGCCTCCTGATCTCTGGAGGAATGCTTCCCTCAAATTTATTGTCTCTAAGCAACCTAAGGTAGAAATTGTCTCATTCTAGTTAATCACACAGCATAAACAATCAAAACAAATACACCGAAGGATAGCTCACACACAGGTATTTTAATGATAGTACTCTTCCTATTTCTTCTGGAATTGCTCCACTGAAGTTATTATTCCTTAGGTCCAGTAGCTCTAGCTTGCTGAGCTCTCCAATCTCTTTAGGAATGGTACCAGTGAAACAGTTTCGGTGGAGTACACTGTAATGAAAGTAATGGAAGGATCAGAAAGTTCAATTAGTATCAGAACCCAGCAGAAGTTACAAGTACAAAGCTATACATCAGAATCAGAGATAAAATTTCCATTTTAGTTGTAGATCCCTATAAACAAAAAACAATAGTTAAAAAGTCTGTGAATATCACAATCATTATGGGATCATGTATAATTTGGATGAAAGGGTATAAGGTGTGCTTGTGTTATTTAAATAGAAATCAAGAGCACGCCATAAACACAAATTTCCAGAAATCCTAAAACATCGAGATTAGGGAGGTTTGGAATCTAATATCTTCACTATATACTAACATGCTTTTGAATATGTATGATAGCCTATCGACAATAAAAGCCAAACAGTCCCCACATGTCTTGGCCAAATTCATATTCAATGAGTAGAAATTGGCGAAATGCAGTACTCATTTCTATTCTTGGAGGCTTGAACAGCTCAATCATATACTGGAATGAAATGATTAATTACTAAACCCCAAGTTTCATCGAAGAAAATACAGAAATATTATGAAGCCTTACAGAGATCTTAAGTTAACAAGTTTGCCAAGCTCTGGCGCCAATGTCCCTTCCAGAGAAAGTCCACTCAGGTCCCTACAAGTGCACTGAACAACATTAATACGTCCAATCATTCAGCACCCACATAAATATTTTCTGTAACAAAACCTCTGAAATGCAGCAGCAAACACTTCTCAATATCACATAATTCCAACAACAAAAAAGAAATTGAAGTGGACCTCAAAACCCTCCATGGTTAAGATTGGAAACAAAAAAAATTACATAAAGGAACGAATTTCACTTTTTTCTATTTCATAATATGAACGGTATTTATTAGCTCTTTTAAAAGCATCAATGGCCACTTACAGTATTTGCACTTTTCCCCCGACGCAATGAACACCAGACCATGAGCAAGGATCAATATCGTTGGGATTCCAATTTGCAAGGGAACCAAAAGGATCAGAATCCACTCTAGCCCGGAATTTCAACAGAACCAATGCTGCATTTCGTACCCCCACATTACATTCAATTACCAAAACCAGGATTCAGCAAGTACATTTTAACAATATACGAGTAAACAAAAATCAAGGATGCATAAAACAAGAATTACCCTCATCATTAAGCGACCAGGAGTATTGATTTTCAAGACTAAGAGTCAAAGCCAAAAAGAACAAAATTCGGAACCCTGTTGAGTTCCATCTACCCCCCATTGCTTGATGAACCAAGGTTGGCAGTGGAGATAGCAACAAATCGCCAGGTTTCCTATACAAAACCAACCCTTTCAACTAACAACAACAACTGATGCAAAATCTTTAATTTACAAGCAACCATTAACAACTATGCTACGACAAAAATGAAAAGCCTTCACATTTGATCATGTCAGTGTCCCTCATCTTTGTGTTTTAAAAAACTCTCTACACCCTTTTCATGGAAGACCTCATAACCTGGCTTAGCAGGCTATAATCTTCCTCTAAATCTCCACACCAATAAAATGTAGCTGCAAATGAGACAGCAGCAGGAAGGAAATTAAGACAAAAGTTAACAGAATGGTACCAAAAAACAAAAAAGAGATAGCTTTTAACAGACAACGAAGAATTAAGGAATACCCTCAACAACAAGCAATCCAAAAGAAAAAAGTTCAAGGGTTATTGAATTTACCATAAAAAAGGGTCAGAAAGGGTGCTTTAGTGCTGCTGTTGTTAAGGGCATTATTGCAATTTTGTTACCAAAAATCCTTCAAGACAATGAAATGCAATGAGGGCTGGTAGGGGGTTGGGTGGATAGATGGAGAGACTCAAACAGGAAAAAAAAAAGGCAGCAAAGAAAAAAAAACGATAAAAGAAATGAAAATGGGATTTTATTATTATTATTATCTGCTAGATTAACAAAAGAATAATATTTTTTTTCAATGACTGCCCTTTGCTAGAATGATATCAGAGGATCTCCTCCACCATTGTTTGTTTTTTACAACTTTCTCTGTCTTTTCTCTCTCTCCCCCTCTCTCTCTCTAGCTAGCCCCCCTCCACCAGCCACCCCAGCAACCTACCTGTTTCTGATTGCCATTATTTTTCCTTCTTTTTTTGGTTTATTTTCCGAAGGGTCCCATTCTTGAGTAAATATTTTGCCATTCCCGGTTGTTGGCGCTACTCAATGGCTCAGTGGTCAATCACGTACCTGTATTGGGCATAACTAGTTTCATGTTGTCAGGCCATTTCTGAAATTGTTTTTTATTTTTATAAAAATATTTCTTTTTTATTAGCAGCGTTTTTTATTATAAATTAAAGGTCATTAAATAAATATTTAGAAAAATATTCCTCTTTTATTGTTCTTTTTTTGTTGTTAAAGAACATATTTTCTTAGAATCATTGCAAGTTTAAATAAATAAATAAAGCATGACTCGGTAATTTGAACGCTGTCAAAAAATAATAATAATAAAATAATTAATTTTTAAAATCATTGAAGAATTCTAAAATAAAAAAATAGATGTTTTATTCTCATTTGATATTTATAAGTATTTTTTATATAAATTTTGCATATTAGATTCATATATAATAATTCATAAATTCATTGTTAATATTATTATAAAAAATATAAGTTTATTCGAGAACTATGATAAAATTGGATAATATTTCATACATTATTTTTATTTTTATTCATAGTAAATTTGATTCAAAATTAAAAAAAAAAAAAAAAACTTAAGTGTAGGTTTTGAGCTTAAGAAGATTGGTATGCACGCCTACTAATTTCTTTATTTCTTTTGTAATAGATGGATTACAAGTTATTATCTAATTCATTTTTAAAAATAAATAAATAAATAAATATCATATTATCTATCTAAAATCTAAATAGAGTCGTTGTTCAAATTCCAGTCATCAAAAATTAAGGTTTGAATTCTTTGACCTAAAAACTCATTTTTCACGTGGAAACATCTGAAATTCAAGTAAATATGTTTTTTCTAGCGACTTTCTCTCTCCCCCTTAGCACATAGGGACCAAAATGCAAACAAAATAAATTTTATGATATAAACATAAATATCTTGATAATAGGAATCAAATATTTAAAAACTTAAACCTTAGAGATCAAATTGTAGCTTTTTGGGCTCTTGAAAAATAAAAATGAAATGCCTAATTAAAAAAAAAAAAACAAATGGGGCATTGTTCCTTCATTTTTTTCCAGAAACAAATTTAATATTATATATATATATATATATATATATATATATATATATATATATAAAATCAATGTTTGACCAATTGATGAACACCCTATAAATCTTGCATTTAGGATAACATACAAATAAAAACATATTGTTGGTTTTGTAAAATATATCAAATTATAGTCTGTATTCATAGTTTATAAGATCAAAGAGTAGTCACATCTTGAGATAGCATAAATGTTTTCAAGTAGTTATTCTTTGAACTTATCAACATTTCTAGATAGAACTAGTTCCATTGTTATGTTATATGAATGGATTCAAAGATTGACAACGTTATTGAGAGCGTTTTTTTTTTATAAAAAATATAACTATTTTTAAAAAAAAAATACAAATTTGTTATTCTAAATCCAAAAAAAAAATGTCTAGGTTAAGGAAACTCTTTATTGGTATGTCATTAAACCTGATTTAGTGAGATAAATTTAAAACCTAGTAACTTGACTTCTCATTTAAATAGAATTTTAAGTTAATCATGTGGAAGTTACTCTAATATGACCTAATCAATTAATGGGTCTGGAAAAACTCTAAATAACTATTATCAATGTGGTTTAACCTTAAAACATATTTGAGATGATATTGTTTTATTAAATATTGAGATAATTACATAATGAGTTAACTCTGGTCAACTTAAGTTAACCCACTAAATTTGCAACCTGAGTCATGGATACAATCATATTGAGTTAATCTCATCAAGTCAGTTGGGTCTTTATTAGGCTTGGGATAGAATGAGATTTGGGATTGAAATGAAGAGTTATTAGAGAATCAAGAGCTAAATTAAATAAAAATGGTAAGAAATATTTAACGCTCATGACACATGCATTAGTGTGTGAGAAAGACTATTGCGTCGGAGAAGCGCATGTGGTTTTCTTAGAGCTCTATCGACAACCTTTCCTTTTTTTCCATACTCAATTCATAAACCTAATCTTTTCTCTTCTTCTATTCACAAGCAAGAAAGACTACTTTCATATAATTTTTAATTGTACTCCCTTTATTATTAATTTTTTAAAAAACAAAAATTCAAACAATTTTTATACAAAGTGCCAACTCAATAAATAAACCCCACATTAAGCCCACAAAACAAACTATTAATACCAATTTCAAATAAAACCAATGTAAAAAAAATAAATTAAAATAAATAAATAAATAAATTGTTTTTTTTAAAGTACTGTGCGAATCCAAAATAAAGTTGTGTGGACGCATAATACAATGGATTACCTAACTTTTTTAGCTCTTATTTATTTAATAAATGTAGGTATTAATTTTTTAAAATTATATATATAAAAAAAAAAGAGTTTTATATAATTTTATTAGGTCGGTGGAGGTGAGTATAATTTCTGTGGAGAAGGGAGGGAAGTGTAACTGCCAACGGTAAGGTTTTAATTTATAATATACCGACTAAGTTTAGCTTTCGTTTAGGAAAGAGAGTGGTGATTTGAGGGCCCTCACTTCCTCTATACTCGGACGCGCTTTTCCCTCCTTGACTGGGCCCCACCCCCCTGCGTGCGCCCCTCTTTCTTTTTCTCCTCTTTCCATCACTTTCAAGGCCTCCTCTATTATAGAAGTTTTGGGTAAATTTAACACCCCCAAAGTTATAAAATATATTTATTTTATAATTTAAATTTTTATGTAGACAAAAGAACTTGGATATATTATAATGATGATAGTAATTATGTAGAAAACTACATTGCGATTTCATAAAATTTATTATTAATATGTGACATTCAATAATATATTATTTTCTTTTTCTTGAGCTTTTATGAGATTTCTCCAAAATTGATTTTACTAAATTTATATAATCAAAATATATTAAAAAAAAATCAAATATTTACCATCATATTATTATTATTTTTATTTCTCCAAATTATTGCAAAAGTTGGCATTTTTCATATATTTCAATATATCCTTATATTATTTTAATTTGTAGAGTACCCAATTCCAATATATTCGTAGTAAGGTTTTTCTATTCAAATTAGCAAAGTCATATCTTCATTCCAAAATTACCCTTGATATATATATATATATATATATATATATATATAGATAGATAGATAGTTCGAAACTAATCAAAATACTTAAAAAATATTTGAAATTTCTCCACCATTAATTTACAAAATAAAAACATATTCTTAAAAATATAAAATTATATTCTCATATTGTTCAAGGAAATTTCTAGAATAAAAAATATAATTATTTCAATATGGTTATAAAGTTGATATAAAAACACGACACGTAATGAAGAATTGAATAATATACAAGAAAATATTCAACATAATCGAAAACATATAAACATATTGAAAATTTGTCTAATAGATTAAATCATTTCTCTTAAAACTATATCTTTCAATTTTAGTTATTGAAGTATTCAATAAACAAAGTTTTTAGAGAATAAATATAATATTTATTAGTGAAGCAGTAGTCATACACTAGATTATTGTGTGTATTATGTTGTGGATCAGATAATTGTTTTTAATATATAAAAAAATATTTGGATGTTGTTAATGTGCTTTTTAGAAAGAAAGAAAAAATTATATAAGGATTGATCTTATGTGACTTCATCAACTTGATAGATTCAAAGACAACACGAACGTATGATAAAAATATAGCTTAACTTAAAAAAATCAAGATAACTTTATTTCAAATATTAAAACGAAAACATATTAAATTAACTTAAATGCACTTGAAAATATTTCTTTTTATTAAACTCAATTCTCAATTAATCTAATGTTAAATGATGAAGTTGAAAATAAAAATCAACTAAAAAATAAATTAAATTCAACTAAAAAGATAAATTAAATTAACTTGGGTTTTCCTATTGAATCACTCGAATACTTTCATATAGTTTATGTTATATCCAATGTTTTTCTATTTATTACTTTTTACTAAGACAATGTGTAACAAGATCTAAACATAAGATAATTTAGTGACCTCAGGACTATGAATCACTTACACCACAATCATGTGAGTTTTTTCATAAATATAAGAGATATCTCCATATGTAATTCTTATACGAATCAGTTCAATATACCCAACAAGCACCTATATATATATATATATATATATCCTTCATATCAAAGTTTATAAGATCAATTGTTTACTTTCATAAAAGAAATAACATAATATATACTAGTATTGATATATGTAATAAATGTCCTTTAATTATTCATCTGATTAAAAGAGAATTAACTATAAATATATAAGATACTTTACTACAATAGGAATCTCATAATTATAATATTTTTTTTAACTTCCTTTGCAAAGTGTTTTTATTTCATGAGTTTTATTTTTACTTTATATTCATTTATCAAACATTAAATTTATAAATTAAAGATAAATGAATATTAAAAATAAATAATGTTTTTATTTAATAAAATTAAATATGTTCTACATAAATAAAATAGTATAATCTGTAACCAACTGACTGACTATAGAGCATATAAATTAACAATCTTTTAATTACACTAAATTTAATCGTTCATGTATCTAATATCATATCCCTCTATATGGTGAACATATTTATGCTAAACAGTACCTTTGTGAGAGGATCTGCAATATGGTCTTTAATGAATGCTCACTCTATCTTTATATCTTTTCTTTTTATGATTTCTTTAATCAAATGGAATCATCTAAGAACATGTTTAGATCTTTGATGAGACTTTGGTTTCTTTGCTTAAACAATGACTTCATTGTTGTCATAATACAAGGTTATCACATAAAAATGTTATGAACTACACTGAGTTTAGTAATGAACTTCTTGATCTAAGCAATCTCTTTTATTGCCTCAAACGTAAAAATGTATTCAGCTTTAATTCTAGAATCTATTGTAGTTTCTTGTTTGGAACTCTTTCAACTCACAACACCTTCATTCAAAGTATAAACATATTCTGATTGAGATTTATTTTTATCAATGTCTAATTGAAAACTAAATATTATATGTAGATGACATATTACTAATAGGAAACAACATTTCTTTACTTCAACCTATATGTTGGGAATTGAGTTTTATAGAGATGGACTTAAAAAGTTGTTTAGATTGTCCCAATCCATATACATAGATAAGATGCTCAAATAGTTTAGCATGGAAGAGTCCAAAAGATGAAACTTATTAATTTTTTATAAGATTGATCTCTTCAGAGACATGGGTTCTAAAATACAAATTGTAAAAGATGAAATAAAAAAAGATTTCTTATGCTTTAACTATAAAGTCCATTATATATGTGAGGTTATGCACTAGACCAAATGTATTTTATGATTTAAGCATAATGACTAGACACCAATCTATTCCTGGTAAGGGTCACTTGAAAATAGTTGAAAATATTTTTAAATACTTAAAAAGAACTAAAAATATTTTTATGGTTTTTGAAGGAAATGAACTAGATGTTCACAATTATTTATATTTTAGTTTTCAATTAGATATTGATGAAAACATACCTTTTTTTCTCTCTCTTCAATAACCCCAGGTTTTTAACATATACTTCTAGGTTTGATATTTTTAGTTTGTTTGTCTAGTGTATTTATTGAGTATATGAATCAATATATCATTACATAATTAGACAATTTTTCAATATGTTTTTACGTCTTTAATCATGACTATAATGTAATATTATTTTAAAAGAAAAATATTAGTTTTTTTTTAAAGATTTTTTTTTAAATCATTTATTTCTTAAAATATTATAAAGATATTGAGAATAAAAATTATATTTTTATCAATTTGAATAATTTTTTTAATGGAATAATATATTGGAGAATTGGATACTATTCAAGGACATAATAGATAATTAGAATTATAAGGACATATATTATCGACTTACTCAGATTAGTATATATTGAATATTTTCCATTACTTATGTTTAGGATTTATTTTTTCCTTTCCATATTTTGTTGTGGGTATGTGCCTTGTGTGGGTTATGAATCGAAATTGAAGTTTTGAAGGTTTTTAATGGCTTGATGTTTTAGATTTGTAATAAACTCTATCTTTCATAAGTAAATAGGAAGAGAGAAATAAGAGGGTTTAAAAAACTTAAACGGAGCATTTGAAATTAGTGATTAATCAAAGATTTGACACTTTAAAAAATTAATCTTTTGACACTATGAATTTTTGAAACGAATATTCAATACGAAAGACACTGATTAAATGAGATAGAGATTAAAGATTAAAAAAGACACACCAAGTTTATAGTGGTTTGAAAAATTGTCTACTTCACTCTTTAAATCACTATTCAAGAATTAACTAACAACTCACGATCTTTTTCATGAGTGAAACCTTATCGATATCTAGTTTTTTTACAGGTTCAAGATTATAAACCGTTCACTCACAATATTTTTCAAGGATCAAGATTTCAACCTCACAACCATAATATTTTTCAAGTGATTCAAATGTCACTTACTCTGTTACAATGATTTATCTCTCATAAGAATTTTCACACTTATAAGAATTTTCCACACCTTATAAAAAAAAATTGCAATACATTGAATTCAAGTCTTTGTAGAAAGTAATCTAGCTCATAAATATGAAAGTAAGGATTGACGTAAATAGAGCTTTCAGAAGATTATAAACATAATAAAGCTTTCAAATGAGAGAGTTTGTAAGCATAAAGTATTATAATGTTATTCATATGAAGTGAACAAATGATATTATAGGCAAAAATACATGGAAAATAACTTTTTATTGCCCATCCAATAACTTTTACGTACCTCCTTTTTTAACATATGAAGAATATATATTTTTTTGGTCTAGCTTCATATACAAATTTAAGAATCTTTCTTCAATTTTAATTTAACTAAACTTCTATAAGTGACAAAAACAAGAAAAAATGAAGTTTTTTTTTTTGTCTTTTCTTCTTTTCTTTTACCTCATTTTCATTAAAAAAAAATATTACCTTAACTTAAATTAGTAAAGTGTCTATTTTAAAATATATTATTATATAAAAAATCAAAATAAAT
Source organism: Salix caprea (assembly GCA_964035475.1). Classification (NCBI taxonomy): domain Eukaryota; kingdom Viridiplantae; phylum Streptophyta; class Magnoliopsida; order Malpighiales; family Salicaceae; genus Salix; species Salix caprea. The sequence continues at coordinate 13,730,316 of OZ037749.1, forward strand.
ATTTATAAGAAATATAATTATAAAGATTTTAGAGGAAAATATTTATAAGTCAAAATAGTCTTCTCTCATTCATGTAATTCTTTATATAACAACAACAACAACAACAACAACAACAACAACGTGTTTTTTTCTTTTTTAACAACATGGTTTGTCAAATGAAAACTAAAAAAAAAATACTTTTAAAAATATAATGTCTTGAATTACATATAAAAAATAGTATTTGTTTTAATCAAAACTCCCTTTCCTTATTTATATACTTATTATTTATTTTATTTTGATTTAAAAGATTTTTTTATTAATATTTTTTAAATGAAAACTTATTATTATTGTGAAAACAAGTCTAATAAAAACAAATAATTAATAAATAATTTTGATGCATCTATATAAATAAATCTAATAATGACGTGTCTAATAAAATTATATAAAGTATTTGCAAAACAAAATAATATATTCTTTATTCTTGAGTAATTTGTTTTTAAGTTTTGCATATTAGGATGATATATAATTAATTGTAATGTAATCATTAATATCACCATAAAAATTTCTAAATATTTTTAAAAATTATGTTATAATTGGATAATTATTTAAGTATGATTTTAATAAATTTTTTTAAAAAAAAAGTCAATGTTTTTTTTTTAAAAAAGATCAGGTGTTTCTGGATATGGAAGGATAAACAACCAATTTTTTACATAAGTTTATCCACCCTGATTGTTTATAGAATAAATGACACATTATTCACATAGAGATATGATGCATCATCTTCTAAAAAAGATTTCAGCAACCTCCACCAGTCGAAAAAATAAGGTTGGAGACTATAAACACCTAAATCAAAAACCTTATCCATTTTATATGTAAAAAGCCTTTAATAAATTTAAAAATGCTCAAATTAAATTAAATAAGAAACCTTCATAAGCCTCAATCTATTTTTTTGACATTATAAAAAATTCAAACCACCTTCATAGAAATCCCTTATGTAAGATGCTAAAACTTTAGAGATCCAATAATGCCAAATAATACTTCAAAAACCAAAATTACATTTTTCATGCCTTTTCAATTGAGCTATGTTTTTTTCTTCTCTTTATCTATTTATTTAGGATCTTGTTTTTTTAACTTCTCTATTAACTATAACCTAAAACTATATATGTTTACATCAATTTTTAATACAACATTGGACTATTACATGATAATTTATATATGTGAGAGCATGGGGAAAAAAATAACTTGAAACATAAAATCATGGTAGTTTAACTTGGAGAAATAAAATTTTAAAGAAAAAATTGTTCAGTTATCAAAAAAAAAAAAAAAAAGCACTACAAATAGGACAATATAGTCCACAATATTCTGAATTGGGGTTAACACTATTCAAATACCCCAACTCATTTTAGTTTTTCTGTACCAATAATAATTATTCATAATAAGTTTTCTGACGTGCGATGCACCGTGGGTTAGATCAATTTTTTTAACCTTGAGAGATTGTAAAAAAGTTAGGTAGCAAAATTTGATCTATACTGGAAAAAAATATTTAAAAAATTGAAATGTGACTTGTTGAATGATATATTTTTTATAAAAACAAAAATTGACATCATGGTACATCATGTCAATTTGGATCAACTATAGTTAACTTGTGAAATTCATAATCTTAAAAACAAAAATTGAAACAATGGTACATCATGTCAATTTGGATCAACTATAATTAACTTGTGAAATCCACAATCTAATATATGAATTTGATAAAAATATGGAACCCATATTGAAAAAATATGAAGCTTAATTATAATGAACCAAATATTAAAGGCTGAAATAAAAAAAAACCCAATAATTTTAAAAAGTTCCAAACAAAAATGACTCAAGTAAACTTATATCGGTGGCCAACACAATCTCGTGGGTCGAGGAATTTTTTTTCCAAACATAAGAATAAAAAAGTTAAGGGGACATTAGGATTTTTAAAGAAGCATAAGATAAGCTTGGTTGATTTAATAATATAAAAAAACCATCTAATTTAATAAGATGAAAAACGAAACAAATCCGAGTGAATGTTTTAAACTTGAGTTGATATTTCAAAATCACAACCCGTGAAATCTTATACCAAAGCTTAAAAAAAAACCCATTTACCAACTAAATTTATATTGAATGATAAAATAAAAATAAATAAAATTAATTTATAAAACTTGTCAAAGTCAAAAAAATAACAATAGCAATAATGAATATCAACTAATAGAAAAAATGGAGGTTGAAATCCCAAAATAATAATAATCAATTTCTTAAATAATCTCATATAAAAAAATAACAATTTAAAGAATGAAGACTAAATACAAAAAAAAAAAAAAAAAAAAACTGAAGGAGGATGAAATGAACAATAATTCTTGATTTGAAATAATTTTTTCAAATAAGAAAATTGCAATTAAGAGAAGAAAAACTAAACCTGAAGGGAAGAGAAATTGAAGGGTTGTTGTGACTTTCCAAGGGGCAACACATAGAGAAATTGAAGGGTTGTTTTGAGTTTCCAAGAGGCAACACACAATTAAGGTAAGAAAAGAGAAAAAAATAAATAGAAAAAACAAATTGACACCAAACTAGATGAAATTACCATGCACGTACTGTATAGCGAGAAAAAAACCATACTTTATATATCTAGAGTTAGCTAAATGCACCACTTGAAGGAAATTGAACGATCAATGCACGCAAACACAATTTTTTTTACCTTTTAATTTTATTTATCATAATGCAATGTTGCCTCTAGAATTATGACTAAATGATTATTATAAAAAAAAAACCATTAGAAAGTTCTTGAATTAACAATTTTAGAATTTTGAATATAAAAACAATAAAATAATTATATTTTTAAAAAATAAAAAATAAAACAATCCTAGGTCGTAGTTGATTTTTCCTCTTGTTTTTAAAGATAACAAAATAATTTAACACAGATTCTAGAATGACAATGGAACCCTTGAAAAGAACATTTCATCCTCAAAACTAATGCAACCAATTTCTCATCCAAAAATAAAATAGTAATTTAACACAAATAGTTTTTTGTGATTTGTTAATTAGTAATTAATAATCAACTTCTAATTAATAATAGTAATAAAGCCCAAGGTTCGTAGCCTCAAGGCCTATAAAGATTACAATCAAGCCACACCGTTTGAATCCATGACAACAACCCAAAAGCCATATCCTATCCCTACCACCGACCTTTTCTCCTTATGTCATAATTTCACAGTAATTTACTGTGTATATACTTCCAGTCGATTTTGTTTCTTGTTTTAAACTTGGTATTTAATTCGTATTTTCCTACTTTATACTTGAAAGAGGGAGGTGCGTCATCGGTGAACAGAGATGGTACATTGAATTTTGAACCTCGTGGGGCATTTCGTGGCATCGCCGCATCATTACTTGAAAAAGCGAAGTCACCCATCACATCACAATACAACATATGATGACAAAGTTTATGCGGGTTAGTATTCCTCACCCCTTTCCATTTCTCTGTTTCAGATGATTCGGAATTCTTTGATTAAACAGTTTCATAGACTCTTCTTTTCCCTTTTACGGTACTGTCCTCTCTCCCTTAAAAATATCTACCTGCCCATGTATTTGTTTTTGTGATTTCGATATGGGATTTTGAGATTTGGGGCTCTTTTTATCGAATATTCATGCTGTTATGTCGATTTTGGGGGGTTTGTTTTTGAGCTTAGCCATCCTTTTTGATTTGTCTGTTTATATTTTGTTGATTTTACTTGAATCTAATATGGGGTTTAGCTCTTTTTAGTTGAATTTTGTTTGATGGGTTTGATTTTGATTTTTTTTCCTTTTGTTGTGGACAAGTTATTTTCATACTAAAATTTTCACACCATTTATGATCTGTCGCAAAAGCATGCATGTAAAGGAGTTTACTTTAATGGAATCTGCTGATTTGTTCGTAGATATTTTTGATAATTTTTTAGGTTTCTTAGGGAACAAAAAATAATTTTGCACTGCTATCGGTTTATGTAATTTGGACATTTTTGTTTTTTAAATGTTGGTTTTCTAGGTGATAAAAGCTATTTGAGACTGGGCTTGATTAACTACAATGCATATATATGGCTGTCCTTTTGGTTCGCAAAAGAATGGATTTTGGAATTGTTGTAGAGAGAGAGAAATTTGCTGCTGGATGTTTACTTGTAAACTAGAGCAGACCAAGCTGTTTTTTTGATTTGGATGCTCAATTTTCAATACAAGATTGGTGATAGATAAGTGGTTTTTCGAGTTTAGATTGGTTTAGTGGGTTAGCTGCTACATTCTTCGCATCATGCCGGTTGTTCAAAAACTGTATGATGCCTGCAAAGAGTCTTTTTCAGCTACTGGTCCCGTATCAGAAGAAGCTCTTGAAAAAGTCCATGCTATTCTAGGTTTGTGGATTTTCATTTTCCTTTTTGTATATCAAATTAGCTCATTTTCTCTTCACTCATTTTTTAATCCACTAATTTAGTTGAAATTCATTATCTTAGAACTTTTCATGTTTTGTCGTGTCAGATCAAATGAAGCCTTCTAATGTGGGTCTCGAACAGGAGGCACAGTTGGCTCGTCAATGGAAAGGTTCCATAAATGGCACCAATGGACGAAAAGGCCGCAATGGGAGTCTTCAGTACCCACCTACTATCAAATATTTGCATTTGCATGAGTGTGACAGATTCTCTGTAAGTGATTATTATCACCAAAAATGTTAAAGTTCTATTTGAATTGTACTTCGATTCTTTCAGCGATATTATCTCCAACTATATGGATCAAGGTTGTCAATACCGTTTCGGTTAGCGTTTTGTTTTTTCTATTGGTACGGAACGTTTTGGTTTCGGAGCGTTTCGACGTGCCATTTTAGGGTTGTACTGTTTATATCAATGTTGTCAATTTTGTTTTGTTTTGGCCGAAATGGCTGAAACATTTCATACTAGTTAAAAAACCGAGACAAAACGACATCATTTTCATCTTGATTTAAATTTCGGTCTGTTTCGGATTTTTCGGCCAAATACCGGTCGAAACATATCGATATTACTTCGCCTGTGCCGTTTCGGCTAAAAACAATATCCATCTTACTTTTCAACCCTTAAGCCAGCACACATCCAAGATCATTGGATGTCACCGGCCTAAGGACAAACCCCGTCGAGGTAAGCAGATTTTATATGACTTCCTGATTTTAATTTATAGACACAACTCTTTGCCTAGACATCTATTTATCCGATGTGGGATAACTCTGAACATTTAAAGCAATATATTGTAAGGCTCTTGGACAATTCAGCGATGTGGGATGGGATAAAATTGATTTGTCCAGCTGGACAAATCAATCCAGCGATTTGTCCGCTGGACAAATCAATTGTAACATCCCACATCACTTAAGTTATCCCACATCTCTTGGACAATCAACCGTAAGTTTATATATATATATATATATATATATATATATGTATATATATATATATATATGTATATATATATATATTATTAAAAAAAATGTATATATATTAAAAAAAATTGTTGTGTCAACTTTGATTTTATAAAAAATAAAAATTATATTTAGTTTTTTTTTTAATTTTTTTCATATATATAATTAATTAATTATATATGAACCAAGGTTGATTGTCCAAGAGATGTGGGATAACTTAAGCGATGTGGGATGTTACAATTGATTTGTCCAGCGGACAAATCGCTGGATTGATTTGTCCAATTGGACAAATCAATTTTATGCCATCCCACATCGCTGAATTGTCCAAGAGCCTTGTAATTTGTTGCTTTAAATGTTCAGAGTTATCCCACATCGGATAAATAGATGTCCAGACAAAGAGTTGTGTCTATAAATAAAAATTAGGAAGTCATATAAAATCTGCTTACCTTGACGGTGTCTGTCCTTAGGCCGGTGACATCCAGTGATCTTGGATGTTTGCTGGCTTAAGGGTTGAAAAGTAAGATGAATATTTTTTTGTAGCCGAAATGGCACAGACAAAGTAATATCGGTATGTTTCGGCCGAAACGGACCGAAATTTAAATCGAGATGAAAATGATGCCATTTTTTAACTGGTATGAAATGTTTTGGCCGAAACGAAACGAAATTGACAACATTGGTATGGATTGCTTATGCTAGTGAAATTGAATTCATGGTTTTTGAACTTTGTTGCAGATAGGGATCTTCTGTATGCCTCCTTCCTCCATCATACCACTTCATAATCATCCTGGAATGATTGTGTTGAGCAAGCTTCTTTATGGCTCGTTACTTGTAAAGTCATATGATTGGCTTGATATACCTGGGCTTAATGATCCATCACAAGGTGCCCATCTTTATTTCCCTTTGTAATTCTGCTGGTTATGTTATGGAATTAGTTGTGGTGCATTTTCAATTTGATATGTGATCTGATATTGTATATTAAAAGCTAACATGACCATAGTTGGTAGAGGCTAAAAGCATATAATGGTATTACTGTGGGGCTGAATCTTGCCAGGTGTATTGGCATGACACATTGCTTTATTATGCCAGTGTCTAGTGGTTAAGGTGATGCTGTGTATGTGTCTAGAATTAGCCTCTGGATGGAAAAAACTTGCTTCTGATTATCTCCCCAATGTGACAATCACCTCAATGTCTACAATCCCAGCCAATGTTGCCATCATCACATCTACCAAAGTCTCCTCTTTGGTACCAGGCTACTGGCAAACTCATTTTTACCCATCCAATGCCTTGTTGCCTTAATTTACCTGTACCAGCTTTGTTGTTGCACTTGTTTCACACATTCTGGTTATGATTGTTGGGCAACGTTGTGTGAAGTTGTGAACGCTTTGAAATATGTCATGAAGTGACAGTTGACTGGTGATTTTAGTTTGTTGGTTTTGGCCTGTTGGAGAGACTCGATGTATATTTCATGTGATGGCAATTAGTTTTCTTCATTTTTTATTTATATATAGGTAAATCTTATTAATTGAAAATCCACATATGAAGATCTTGCCACATCCATTCACTTCTGAGGTCCCACATCGTGTTTTAAAGATGTGGGGAAGTGCAGTTGACTGATGATTTTTGCTTGATGGTTCTTTAGGCCTTTTAAAGAAGCATATACATTTGGTCATATTGAAATTAGATTTCTTCTTTTGGATTGGTAGAGTAAATTTTTCGAGCTTGAGAAATTATCACAACCATTGACTTGGTGTGGTTTTTTTTCTCTCACTCCTGCTTCATGCACAAATTTTCACCCTAAATGGTTTGATTTTTTTTATATATTGAAGACATGTAAGCCACATGTGTATTGTTGCATTATAAGTTTCTTTTCAGAGCAGCAGTTTGGGCAACTGCTTGTGACTGATCATCAGTTTGAATTTAGAAACATTTGCACAAATTATATTGAAAAATTTAGTTGCCAGTTTGACCACAATTCCAAACACATCCTTAAAACCATTGTTTGAGGTTTGGGTAAGCATTTCTTTGGATTGTCTTTTGCACTTTTCTTGAATGATTGAGTTTGATGATCGAAATTTACAGCAAGACCTGCAAGACTTGTTAGAGATTGTGAAATGACAGCACCTTGTGGCACAACAGTTTTATATCCTACCAGTGGTGGCAACATTCATTCTTTCAAAGCGTTGACACCCTGTGCTCTGTTTGACGTTCTTTCACCTCCTTATTCCTCAGAAGATGGACGGCACTGCTCTTATTTCCGTCGAACCCTTAAGCAAGAACTACCAGGTATAATTTTTTGTTTTTCATTTTACTCTTCTTTTCTGTCATACTAAACTTGTAAGCACTTCATAGAATCATTTTTCTTCTATGGCAAAAGGAACAGAACATCTGTGTGGCATTGAACCCTCTGAAATTGCATGGTTAGAAGAAACTCAACCTCCAGAAAACTTTGCGGTACAGAGGGGTGTGTACAGAGGCCCTGCTATTAGACGTTGAAAGTATTTTAGTTGTATTTTTTGGCCAGGATGTACAATACCATTAATCAGATTAGATGAACCAATGAAGAACTAAGGAATTGATTGCTGAAAAAGTTAGTTGTCAACTAGCATGGGCAGTAATAATCAGTTGGCATTATCAAGGCATTTGCTGTACATATATTATGTACTGTACTGATAAATGGCAGATGGAAACAGGAGAAGAATTTGCTCCATTCATGTTCCTACATTTGATTGATCATTTGTCTATAAACGAATTGTATTTAGAAAATATACCTTAGGCCTGTCCTTCCAAGCATAGAACTTTTATTGTAAGGTTAATGCTTGCTAGATTATTGCAATGTCTGTGGAAACTTGGTGGCAACATTATTAGCATTGGATAGCAATCCACACTAGTGTTTTTTTTTTTTTAATAAAAAAATTAGTTCTTATATGATATGATTATGAGAATTTAAAATTGATAATTTATTTTAGTTTTTTTTTTATATGGTTATCTTGATAAAAAAAATCCTAGAATTGAGTTGGTATTAGAAAAATATCCCAACATTGTGGTATAATGCATTTTATAAAGGGTTAAAAAAAAATAGATTATTAAATTTTGTGAAGTTTATGACCCAATTTGCGGGTTTGGTGAGGTAATCCTGATTGCCTTGGCTCGCTGGTTTAGCGGAGTATTTCTTCTCACTAAATTTAGTGTTTTTTTTTTTTTTTATGATATGTTTATGGGGATTTAGAGTTGATAGTTTATTTTATTTTATTTTTTTATAAGATTATTCTAGGATTAAAAAACATCTTAGCATTGGGTTGGTATAATTTTTTTTTTCAGTATCATAGCTTGGTCTATTTTCTTAAAAGTTTAGTTAAAAAATAATAATTATGAAAAAACCAGATTCTTAAATTGTGTAGTCAATGACTCGGTTTGCAAGTTTGATGAGGTAATCCTTGTTGTCCCGATTCGACGGTTTAATAGGATGCCAATTTTTGTTTTTATAATTGAACACAATTGTATGATTGTCTATTTTTTTATCATATAGTTAAGAAAAATAATTTTAGAAAAAAACATGTTAGATTTTAAAAGTTCATGAGTTTGTTGATGGGTTTGTCATGTTTAACTTTTTTTTCATTTTTTGATATTGGATTGATAGAAAATTGAGTTTTATAATTTGTTTTCTATATGGTTATTGTATTTTTTTTTATCATATATTGAAATAAACAATAATTTAGAAAAAAAATCTATTAACCCTAATGGTATCCATTACCTGCTGTGTTGACTTGGGTAACCTAATTTATTAGTTTAGCAAATGTATTCATCAAAAATGATATTTATTTATTTTGTTTTTTTAATATTGGAAAAAAACTCATGATTTTTTTTATATAGTTATCATGATATCAATTTTAATTTTTTTTTAGTATTGGTGCTTGATTTTGCAAGTATATATTTTTATCATAAAATTAAATAAAAATAATTTTAAAAAATAACAAAGTTCTTAAATCTATTTAAGTTCATGACCCAGATCATATGATAACCAAGATCGATCAAATTTGGCACAGTTCAATATTAAAAAGTTATTGTATTAATTTTTTTTAAAAAAAAGCTATATCATATTTTTTGTGGTTATCTAAGTTATTTTTAGATTTATTAAATTAAATAATTTATTTTAAGTTATTTCATACACGATTTTATTTGAAACTCAAGCTAATTAAAGAGTCTGAGTTGACGGGTTTTAAAATCAAATTGTTTAATTTAATGATATTGCCAAAAACATTTTTATACTATTAATATTTTTCTTAAATTTAAAAAATAAATAGTATGATGCGCAGTAGAGTTTCTGTGATTAGATCTTCGTGTAATTATTTATTGGATATTCTCTATCGAGGCACCAGCTCGGACGGAGGTTGTGGTTGGGTGAGTCAATTGTTTTCAATTTATTTGTCTGGTTCTGAGTTCTGTGCTGCCTGAAGAACACCACCGCTTCTTTTTTGTCGTACAAAAAGGGGTCGGCGATGATGAGCTTTCCGGTATTCAGATGATTGAAACTGAGGCTTTTCGATGAAATGTCCCCTCCCCTTCTTCCACAATTTAATCAGGTAAAAACATTAAGAGAAAACTTGCTAGGCTGCGTTAAACATTCACGACCTGTTTGGCTAAGCGTTGAACCGTTGTTTAACCAAATTTTGATTTTGATTTTTATTTTAAATGAAATTTTTTTGGTGTTTTTGGCTAAGCGGTTGAACCGTTGTTTGACCAAATTTTGATTTTGATTTTTATTTTAAATGAAATTTTTTTGGTGTTTTTAGATAATTTTGATGTGCTGATATCAAAAATGATTTTTAAAAAATAAAAAAAATATTATTTTGATGTATTTTTATACGAAAAGCACTTTCAAAGCAACCGCAACCACACTCCCAAAACACCCCCTGAGAATATTGGATAGCCACTCAAGTTTCGAGTGATCAAAACTGTGTGATTGAGATTTTTTTTAATAAAAATTAGCAGAGTTGTATAAATGAGATTTGTTTTTTAAAATTAGCATTTTTTTTTAAATGTTTTAGTAAAATAAAATAACATAGTTTGAGAAAGAATTAGTGAAATAACTATTTATATATATTGCTATTGGAAAACGTCAAATTCAAGCTTGTGATTTTTTTTTAAAAAATGATACTTTAAAGAATTATGAAATGGGTTGAGCAAATTACGATAAAGAGAGATTAGAGAGGTGTAAACAAGAAAGAAATAAAAAGATACTTGAAAACACACGAAAACTTTGATTATAACATCACTGGTATTATCTCAAAGATTTCAACGAGATTAATCTAATGACACCAAGAAAAGTCAACGGTGGTGACTCGATGTACAACACTTGCCGTCCAAATATAGTGATAGCTCACTTGCTCTAGGCAAATGGTGTGACCCACTCTATTTGCTATTGGTTACTTTTCTATGTCGTTAAATTTATCACGTTAATATTTTTTTGATTGTGGCAATGGTGTCGATGTGTTTTCTTGATTTTTTTTTTATCTTTTCTCTCTCGTAATTGTAATTTTTGAAGATAGAAAAAATAAAGAGAGAGAAAAGATAAACTAATGTTGAAATTGATAAAGCTTAGGATTTTTTTAGCAAACCATTTCATAGTCTAAATAGTTATGAAATGAACAAGAGACCCAATGCAATTTCCTAGAAAAATGATAAACAAACACAACAAAGGACTTATTCATTACTTTTGAGTGTTTGAAAGGATGATAATAATTATTTGAATATATTCTAACTATTTTTGATATATAGATGGGGTTCAATACTAGTACATTCTTAATGGTCTCCTTGCCATTAACTAATTTGGCTCCTTGCTCCTCGACCTCTTCTAGGACTCTCCCTTCAAATTCTAGAATCAGTTGACTTGGGCCAGATTGTTGACTTCATTTCCCTGGTCGATACCATAGGCATCATATAAACCTGATTTTTCAACATCTTGTCCATGTTTTCTTAACATTACAATGCTATATTTCTCCTAAAAAAGTCAATTATTATTAAAAAAATCACGGCAAACACCTTAACTCTACTATCTATAAAGTTCTTCACCCCTTCCTCTTATTCATTGAAACTACTACTTGTTTTAAGAAGGAACACAATTATGATTTTAAATTATATTTAGATGCTTGATATTGTGTTTGTATTGTATAATTCAAAGTTAATTTATTCTTAGAATTAATATCTTGAATTATAAATATAATTCATAACTCTAAAATAGAACACCAAAATGGTATCCTTTATCATCGATTAAAAGAAAAGAAATCTTATGAAAAACGGACATGCTATGCTAAAATCATTTGACTACATTTGGTGGTTACTAACATAAACTAAAGTTTTATTTAAAAATCAGCACTATTGAGAGTTTGATCACAGGAAAATATTTTTAGTTTATTTATTTTGTTATTGTTTTCTTTTACGTTAGAAAATGAAGAAATTTGAAAATATTCTTCTCTTTATGAAACTAGCTCGATCAGGCTCATAAAAGAACTTAAATTCACACACTAATGTAAGCATTTTGTTTCCCACCACAATCAGTCTACCTCAACGTCATGATCTCAGCAATTTGACTAATGCATTCAGCTGATAGTATCTCTCAAACGACCGATTAATTATTTTTTGGATCGGATCACAGAACCACATTGTTTGCAGAAGAGAGCTGTAAGCACTAACAATAAGAACATGGGGGAGAGGAGAAAGTTGTTTATTTTTGTGGTGTGAAAAGAAAAACAATGAAGTCTTTGTTTGGGTGGGAAGAGAATTGATGGGTTGATGAACGAAAAGGTACCACATTTATTGATATTATTAAACACAAATTTAGAAAATGGTCCCGTATTTGTCAGTAAAATTATACACACATAGCTACCATAACATAGGTCAAACAGTTAAGATAATCACGAGAGTAATTTTGGAGGGACAACTGTGGAAGAAGTAGAGAGAAGAAAAAGGCTTTGAGCTACATGATATTCTCAACAGTCCTATTTTTTTTTTGGATATCTTGAAAAATATATTTTGTGGAGTTAGGTAAGTGAGTAAAACTTCGAATGTCACTTTGAGCTATATGATATTCTCAACAGTGGCATCTGTATTCCTATTTTTTTTGGATATCTTGAAAAATGTATTTTGTGGAGCTAGGTGAGTGAGTAAAACTTCGAATGTCTCACATTGTTACAAGGAATACATGTCATGACTCGAATTCGAGACCTGATATACAAATCGCAAGCTCTTTATCATCATACCACGTCTTCTTAGAGACCAAAAAATAGTTGATTCCATGGTTTTTCAATCATACAGATCATCGCAAACCAAATACAGATAAGACATTGCCTCTCTCTCTCTCTGCCTACCTCAATCTTCAAGTTTAGGAGAGAAGTGTCAGGATTAGTCCGGCGATATATATGTATGTGTATAACTTGGAATGGCTGTCTATGATAGAGGCATCATCATCACCAACTGGTCTGTATCTAGGGTTTAGGAAAACAAATATATATATATATATATATATATATATATATATATATTTGTTTATTGGTTTTCGAATATTACAAATTCTATTACGTTTTGAAGTTTTTTAGCTTTCCACGATCAAATGATTGTAACCAGTGAAAACTTAAATATGAAGGAAATTTGAGAACAACAAAATAGTTAAAAATAAATAAATAAATGCAAAATAGTAACATTTGGATCTAATTTGGGCAAGAAAACAATATCCGTTGGTTGCAACAAGCGAATCTTCCTATAAAACAAGTCTTGTAGTGCATGTTTGTAAAATTTCAGCCATTATTTTAAACACACTAGTGAGTGATGATTTCATTGTCTACTAAAGAGTTTACAGTAATGGTAAACATTAAGCTAAAAATAATGATTGCTTTATTGAAAACGGCATGGTTTCTGCCAGGTGATAGATAGTAGGTTCAGGAATTTTTTCTCATGGAAAGTGGAACTTTATCATTGTGTTTTCTAAGCATATGATTGGAATTCTGTCACTATTTTTTTTAAATATTTTTTTATGTTTATTTTTTATTTTAAGTTTAATTTTTTTAATGTTTTTAGATGAAATTGATGTGTTGATGTTGCCAATATTTAAAAAAAAACATTTATTATTTTAATATATTTCTAAACGAAATACATTTTTAAAAATAACCTCAATCATACTTTCAAACAATCATTTTATATGTCATTTAATTCATGAGTTAAAGTATTCAACAAGACTTAAATGATAATTAATGACATATAATTGCATAAATAATGGTGGAAGACATATAATTCAACCTTATGACATAAAATAAGTTTTTGAGGGATAAAAAAGAGTTTGAATTCAGATGTATTTCTATTAATTCTATGCCCATTATTAAAATTGTTTTGATTGGTTCACATATAAAACAAAATAACTAATGGTAAATAATCTCCCACAAAAATAAATTATAATAGACTTCAAGAAATTATAATAATAGGATAAAGCCGTTTCTTGTATAAAATGTTTTTTTTTATATAAGTCTATAGTTAATACAAAATACTTAAATAAACAATTAGAAATTTTTTTGTTTGCTTTGAGGTTATCACGATTTCATAACCTGAAAAACGAGTTTTACATGTTAGCAAGGTTGACTTAAGGTCCTTTTTTTGATTATTTTTTTTTAATTTCACCATTCAACATTGAACTGATGAAAATTTTGATTTCATCGTTGTTTTTTATTATCTCAATCTAATCCTTTGTTCTTTTGTTTTCTTGTTCGAATCAACACCCTTTTTACAATGTTAAACTAATATTAGACTCATTTTGTTCTATTCTAATTAACATACAATTTTTTTTTAATACATAAAATATGATAACAACATTGTAAAATTTTCATGTTAGAAATATTTTGGATATTATCATCCTTTTCAACTTACTAAGCAATATTGTTGGGAAAATAATAATAAAAATAATAGAATATAAAATATAAGAATTAAAGTGATTGTAGAAGTCATAGAGAACGAAAAGCATGACATTGCAATGTATCAAATGTTGAAATGACTATTAATTTAAAATAACGAAAATCTTTATTACGACATCATATTTAAATAATTTATTATATATTATTACTTCACATGTAGGACTAGGAGAAAACAAGAAGAATCATGTGCTCAATATACATAATTTATTATATATTATTACTTCACATGTAGGACTAGGAGAAAACAAGAAGAATCATGTGCTCAATATACATAATTTATTATATATTATCCACTTCCAATAGTGATCAAGAACATGACATTGCAAACACATGGTGATTGTTTTTCCCAGTCCCATGTTTTTTTTATCCTTAAAGTTGCAAGAACAAAAGCGAGTACAGTGGCTCTCTTGTTCAGAATTTCTTTTTTTGCTCAACTGCTCATTCTTGACCTTCTGGATCCATGGAAATTGGAAACGAAGAAAAGCTCTGGATAGAGAAATGAGATGCGTGACTTGACTACAGATTATGGACAATGTATCCTTCATTCATCAATGAAAGGACTGCTTCAAGAGAAGTCTAGTGGTCATCTGTGTCCATACGGTGTCAATTTTGTTTCATTTCGGTCAAAAAAATTCGGTCTATTCTGAAGTTTTTGGCCAAATACCGACTGAAATATACTGGTTTCGTTCCGCCTCTTCCATTTCGGCCAAATAGTGTTTATTTTTATTTTTATAATGAATAATTTTACAATATCAATTATATCTCTTAATTCAATTGTTAGATTGCGATGATAATTTACGAGGACTCTCTTGACATATTTATGTATATTATGTTAAAATCTCATAGTAATCAGAGAATGTAATGACCTTGAGAGATTGATGATAACATTCTCGTAATATTATATATATTCATAATTTTGTTCAGAAAATTCATTTTATTGTGTCTTTTTTTAGATTAAATTGCACAATTCTAAATAATTTTATTTTTGGATGTGAACTAATTTTATTTTGAATTAATATATTTAATTATATATATATATATATATATATATATATAGACACACACACATAAACAGTAAAAAACCGAAATGGCTCGCCGAAATGCTTCGATACCGAAACATTCCGTTTCAATTGAAAAAACAAAACACTAACCAAAACAGAATTGACAACCTTTATCCAGACACAATAGATGCTAGAAACATCCTAGAATGGAAATGCTGTCTGAATAATCTCCACCCCAGTGGCTACCTTCACCTGCTGCTTTTCTAAATCACTGCAATCATTGCTGGTGTGCTCTTAATTAAGCCCAGAGAACATCAGAAACAATATATTTATTATTAACATGCTTCATGTCCTATCTAAATCTTGTTGCTTTTGGCCTGCTTGATGCAGGTTTCCAAGCTCAGTCGAAACTTGAATCAATCTCTCGTGATGATTCATAATTATTAAATTGTAATTTCATTAATCACAATAATGAGTTATGATTTCTATGAACACAGGGATCAACAGAATCCAAAACGATAAAGAAAAGTGAACAGAAGCTTAAACTGTAAACCGGCAGTACAAGAAATATAATGGCTTATCAGCCAATCACCTCACCCCTGTATGAATCCCAGGAGGCATATCACAAGGAGGGCTATGAGAACTTAGAAACTTCAACAAAAAACTGACTGCTGAATTCCATCTACCTGCTATAGGAGGAAGAATTTGATCGCCTTTGAGGATAATCCATGAAAAAGAATCCAAACAAAACAGTTATTGTTAAATTTTTTGGAAAGAGCTCTGCATCTCTAGCTTTTGGAGTGTTCAGAAGCATGAGGAATCAATTCCTGTAAAAGAATAACTACTGTTAAATTCTTCCATAACTTAGCATGAAGCCTTCTTTCCTGGAAAAGCAAAAAAAATTAATCTTGAGAGGAATGTCATTACCTCAGAATATCGTACATGATCCTGACGCAAATAAGATGATTTAACAATGGTTTCCCATTTGGTATTAGTGGATGACATCTTAGGATCCTGCCATTTGCTCTGAAAACTGGTTCCCCGATACGAATGTGAAAGTGCATTTTGTGAAGAGATTGAAGGCAGAGTTCGCCGAAGCCAAGATTCAGACGGTGTTCTTGGTAGAATTGGAGGAAGAGGAATCTGTAGTATACTGTTTTTCACTTCTCCTTTATCATCTTCTATTGAAATCTGCTCACCATAAGAATTAACATTTCCATCAGAGGCTGCACTAATACACACCAAAGCTTTAGATTGCTCGTCCATCATGTTTGCTTTATCTGAGAGAGAATCTGAATCAGCATCTGCGGACCCGAAGACCTTTTTCTCCAGTTTACTCTCTCCTTCCAGAAAATTCAGGCATTCTGCATCCTGAAAAGAATGTTCTTCAGCAGCAGCTTCTTTTATTTCTCTGCTTTTCAATGGTGCCTTAAAGTCTTTTGCAGAGTCCACATACTCATTAAAACTTGAAGAACGAGAATCTGGGAAAAATATTCCTGCCTTATGTATAGTATCTACATAGAGTGTTTTCTCAACAACAGGGCTAGCAGGGCGAGACCCTCTTCTGGACCCATAATAGGATGATAGTTCTTGAGACTTGCTGATGCCCTTGTACAGATTCAGCCTTTTGGCTCTCAAATCTTCAGCCTCTTTAGGATTGCCTGGAAATTCCCTGCCACGGAAGGAAGATTGAGGAGATACACACCCGGCACGTCGAAAGGGAGATGTGCCGGCGGAGCGCCTAAACGGAGATGTCCGACTCATCGTTTGACGGTCACTTGCATAGATGAACCGATTGGACGCACAGGACAGCTTGTTCTCAACCTCCAGCAGCTTAGGTGGTTGCCCTCCACTATCTTGTTTTAGCTTATTAGCAGCATCTTTAAAGTGCTGAAAAGAATTAACCCCAATAATGCAAGTATTTTAGCATTGAAAAACAACTCCCATGGCTATAACAGAAACATTTGACACTAGCAGAAGGAGAACTGATTAAGGGAAAAGGAAAAAACGAGTACTGTACTAACCTTCTTCACAGTTTGACTATAAGATCTGCTAGAAGTAGCTCTGCTAAGTTTTTCAACATCAATGGTAGAAGACATGGAAACCTGAGTCCTAAGTTTCAACCCAGGAATGGGATTTAAGAGACCCACTGAATTCTTAAAGCATAAACGAGGAAACCAACCACAAGCTTTAGTTGATAATAAATGGCCAGAATTTTCATACCCATCACATTCATCTTCACTTTCTTTCTCTTCTATATCCTGGTCGTAATGTGGGATAATAAAACGCTGAGATTTATTGGGAGGTGGTGTCCTGTTCTCATGAACCACCTTTGTAATTTGTCTCGATGATTCAACCGCCATAGTTTGCTTTCTTGAAGCATGATGAGCTGGCTCCATTGCCATGGCCTTGGCTGCCGGTAAGAAGCGACTCATCATGAAATCTCGTGTTTGTCGATCCGTGGAGAAGGTTCCTGGTGGCTTCACAGGCGGAACGTCAAAGCCACTCAGACCAGTTGCGCTACAGTTCATGGAGATTGAATCTTTTGGAGACAACTTTTCGAGTGCATCTGAGTAAACATCGTCGTCTTCGTCGTTTGAATCCAAACCAGCTTTCTCATTTGCTACCTCCCCAGAGAAACTCGATTTATTTACTCTATCATCGGATGGATATGCTTTAATTTTGGACATGGACACACTTCGACATCTGGGTTTCGTCTCATTGTGGTTCTTTACAAGATCCAGCACCCTTCCACGAGGATTCGTTTGAGTGACAGATGCATCCTTGTGGTGCTTCACAGAATCCATTAACGTTCTGCGAGAAATCCCAGGAGTAACAGAAGCCTCCTCAGGGAGTTTGAGCGTTTCCAAGGAATCATCCTTAGCTTTGCCAGGGATCTGCTCCCAGTGGAAAGGAACTGCAACTGGTTCAGTTACTTGGTCCAAGCTCGCATCAGGTTTATACAGGGGAAGGGTATGGCGTCTATCGAACCGGGAATTCTCTAGCTTCTTCGTTTTGGCTCCGTCTGAAGTTGTTGCTGTATTAGAGAATCGCCTCACTGATAGGAGTGGCGCGTTTAAATTCAATCTCCTCTGTTCCATCACTTCTCACAATCAAACAAATTCTATCAGCTCGATCTTCGATGAAAGTTCACCGATCAAGAAAATGTGACTGCCGATGAGAGAGAAGCACAGGTGCAACCATGGAAAATCCCTCTAAATCCCAGCACTAGAAAAACGAATTGAAAATAAACTGAATTAACTTATATCGTAGTTAATAGCTTATATCGTAGTAACTCGTAAACTAAGAAGGAAGAAGAACACCAAGAAGATATTCATGAAATCCATTGCCATAAGAATGTCCAAGATATAAAAAAATGCAAGAATATTGGGATCTGTGAATCAATAAACTCAGCCAACAAACTATCTCGACGATCAGAGCATGATAATTAAACATGATAATTAAAAGGGAAATTCATTTCTTGTTTCCTTTTTCTTCTTCATTTTCTCAACAAACAAGCAGTCAAGATCCAGTTTTAACCATGCAGCATATATTATCAAATCAGTATAGCCAAAGGTTTCTGAGAAACAGTTAAACTATCTTCCACTCATGAATCGTTAACCAAGAACCACCAAACTGCCAGAAAAATCAATAAACGTCCAAAAACCATGAAAAAAAGTGACTGTAATAGGCAAATTAAGCAAAATTCAACATTGCTGAACACAAAGAGATGCAAAGAAACTTACCCGAATGGTCCAAAGATAAAGTTTTGGATCAAAGCTGCAAGTTCAAGAAATGAAAGCGCAAGAAAGAGAGAAGGACATGGAGCATATTAGCAGTGCATGAGAGGGTAAACGAAGTGAGGTTGGTGCTCCTGCAAAAGAATTTGATCCTAAAATGATGGCGATAATTTGGGGAATGAGTGAAAACAAAGAAAAGTAAGCATGGAGTGAGAACGAGAAAGAGCTGACTGCTACTTCTCCTTTTGCTTTCTGTGTATTATACTGTGAGAGAGACACAACAAGGGCAAGGTACTGGACATCATGGACAGAAGCTGACTGATCAGACAAACTTTTTATATTTATATTTTTTGTGCGTTAGTGATGGTTTTTGTGGTTAAAAAATATTTTTTATTATTTTAAGATCTTTTAACAAATAAAACAAGAGTTATTACATTTTCAAAAACATTATTTTAGATATTTCAATCAATTCTCTGATATACTAAAATGTTAATTATGTCCGAAATACGTGACATGATCGCAAAAATTATGATATGCACAATGTTGTCATTATCGTTTGGTTGTCATTCTGGTTTTTCTATTAGAACGAAACATTTTAGTTTCGGAATATTTTAGCATAGCATTTCGGAGTTGTACTGTTCATATATAATTAATTTTATATATATATAAAAAAAATTAAAATATTAATTTAACAAGTATAATTTAAATTCAAGATAAATAAATTTTAAATTATACAATACAAACACAAAATCAAACAAGTATAATCTCAAAATTAGAAACATCTCTAAAATTCCAAAATATTATGATAATAAAATGTTTTAAAATAAAAGAAATATTATGATTTTGAGCCGGAACGGCGCGGCCGGAACGGTATCGAGGCGTTTCGGCCGGAATTTCTAGAACGGGTCGGAATTAAAACCGAGACGAAAACGACGCCGTTTCGTCTCGGTTTTCGGCCGGAACGGAACGGAATTAATAAACTTGTGCACAATAGCTTTCAAGTTCGAATTAAAATATATATTTATTGTAAAAATCTAGAATAATTTGGATTTTACTAAAATATATTTTACATAAATAAAATTTATTTGTATCCAAACAAAAAAAGTTGTACAGGGATGAATTTAACGATTTTGCAATTTATGAGAGGGCGGCGTTGCCATGGACATGCAGTTGAAAACCTCGACGGTTGGTGAGCCAACGGCTTTAAATTGGTCCCCAGTTGGGTGGTGGGTAAGGAGGGTTGGACCGACCTCTTTCATTGATTATAACCTCGTAGAGACAACTCAGCATTTAAACAACATTATTATTTTTATTATTATAGAGAATTTCATTATTAACAGCATGAATGATTGAGAAATGGCCCTGTCTTGTTAACATTAAATTTACGATAGCCTTGATTGACCGTTAGAAATTAATATTTTTAATATTGTGTTAAAAATATATTATTTTAATATATTAAAAAATCTTAAAAAAACAATATATTACCTTACACACCTTGACATTTTATTTTATTTTTTAAAAAAATCAATGAACAATTAATTTTATATGCAGATGAATCGTGTTGCTCTTAATAATTCATGTCATTTGACCTTTTTTTTTTTTAATTATTCATGTCCAATTGATTGAACTAGCATTATTTCTCAACATGCGATACAAGATGGATAAGAAAATTTAAGAACAAGTGACAACGCGATTAGCATTATTTTAATTTATCCATTAATAAACATTCACATATTCACCTAATAAATTGCAACACATAACCTTGCCATCATCACCAAGGTACTAAGTTTCCACACAAAATTCCAATTTACGTACTAATTATTATATAAAAAAAAGTTACAAATACCATGACACCCTTGATAAAAACATGATAAAAAATCCCTTTGATTTTAGGAAAAAAGTTGACTTTATAGGCTATTCAATTATTACACTGTATAAAAAAAAAATTAAAAAACACCCCACATGTATTAGTTGTGTTGGTTTCTTTTTTCAAGGGTTGGAATATAATTATACTCAAGATTGTCAATTCCATTTCATTTGATGTTTTATTTTTTTAATTGAAACAAAATATTTTGATTTCGAAGTGTTTTGACGTTCTGTTTCGAGGTTGTACTATTTATGCTTATATATATATTAAATATATTAATTCAACAAATAAAATTTTAGTTCAAATCTAAAAATAAAATTATTTAAATTATGCAATTTAAATTTCAAATATAAGTAAAAAAATAGAGTTAAATTGATATAACTCAATCGGCTTGATGATTCCAATTGATAAAAATATAGTTTAACTAAAAAAAATCAAGTTGACATCTTAAAAAAATATTAAAACGATGATATATTGGATCAACTTGGATCAACTTAGGTTAACCTTTCAAATGTATGACCTGCGTTATAAGACCATGATAACCTAAATAAAGCAAATCAAAGCAAATTATAAAGTTTAGTTCCTAATAAACTCGTTGTTGAATAATGAAATTGAGAAAAATTTAATCTAAAACAAAGACATTATAAAATGATTTTTCTGAACAAAATTATGAACCTAGATAATATTACAAGAATGATATCATCAATCTTGCAAGGTCTTTATATTATTTAATTGCTTTGAAATTTTAACCTAATATATATAAATATGTCAAGAAACTTATCGTAGAATTTCATCTTAATTTAATGATCGAATTAAGATATACGATTGATACTGTAAAACTATTTATTATTTAAAAAAAAACACTATTTAACTAGAACAGAACAAGAGGAAAGAGGTCGGAATGTTCTGAGCGGAATTTGGACGGAATTCCAAAATGAGTAAAGATTCTGAGTGAGATAAAATTTGTTGTGGTTTGTTCTGTTTTATAAACTGGAAAGAGATATAATGGTCATTCCGGGCGAAACAGAACGTAATTGACAACCTTGATTATACAATGCAATAAAACATTAAAATACAATTTTATCTTTTATTTTTTTTATTTTAAAGAATAAAATAATAATTTTATTATGAATTACATTGTTCACAATACATAGTAAATACTAATGCGTTTTAGTCGTAGTTTCAATATTAAACAATGTTTTTCAAGAGTAAAATAGAAACTTAAAGTTTAAGGACCCAATTGGCCCCAAACAGGAGACAACTACAAATTAGTCCCCAACATATTCTCTCCTTCAAAAAGTCAGTCCCCGGGCTTCAACTTTCAGCCAGATGATTAATGGCTTTAACCATTAAATTCCCACATAAAAATCCCAGAAAAAGAGACATAAAATTCATGTGCCATTGTTCGATCAAAATCAGCCCTTGTAACCCACAAAAACTTTGTAATTTTTTTTGGGTGTTTTTAGATTATTTTCATGTGTACTGTTGTCAAAAATTATTTTTTAAAAAATAAAAAATATCATTTTAATATATTTCCTAATACAAAACCATATTCAATAAACATTTTTTTTTTTTTATCTTTGCCCGGTATATAATCATGAGTAGCAAAAGGGAGTTGATTTCCTCTGTGATTTTCCCATAAAAAAAAAAGTTCCCTTTTTCCTTTTCTTTTTTCCCCTTTCTCTTGTTTTTTGTTTTGCTAAAACATCTTTCAACAATCTAGGAAAAACCTAGGGCTAATGGTAGAGAAAGTTAGCTGTAATTTTAAAGCAGGTCAACCAATCATGTTGAATAGCGGAAACTAAATTAAAAGGACTAACACAACAACACTGAACATGGCTTGAAAGTCTGAAACGAAGAATTAAAATTGCTGTCCCCATGACGATTCAAAGAAACTCCAATCTCAAATCCCCTCATCTTAATTTTGGTTTAGTTACCAAAATTAATTCACTATCTACCTCCCGTTCCTCAAAAAATTCCCTCACTCTCCCCTTTTTCTTTCCACCCTCCCGTCCCTCAAACTCATCAGAACTGCAAATATACACAAATCCATCTGTTAACCAACCATGGGAAGATTAGCAGAGTTCTAAAGGAGCTGAAGAGTAGAAGGGTCCACATTGAGTCCATCTTTCAAGAAAAAATTTATAGCCAACCATGGTAAACACCCGAACCCTTGTACCCAGAATCCCAAACCCTGTGTGTGTCTATATATATATATATATATATATATATATATATATATATATATATATATATATGTCCTTTAAAGTAATTTCACAAGTTGAAAGCAATATGAAAAGTTTGGTAACTAAACACTTGAAATTGTTTTTCATTAACCTCAAACTCAACCACAGTTTTAACCAAACACTACAAAAATTATTTTGAATTGCAGCTAAAGTGTTTTTCATAAAATTATTTTTTAAAACTTCAACCACAAAGGTAAAAGCAATACCAAACACACCGTAAGAGTTATATTTGACATTTGCCTTAATTTCTTAATGTAATCGAGAATTACTATAACTTTGGAAAATAAATATTTTAATACTATATTTTATTTCTTAATACAAATGGGTCCTCCTTTTTATTTATTTTTGTCCATTTTGTTTTTTCTTATGTGGTTTGCTCTTTATAATAAAAAAATCATTTTAAACTCCTTGTATAGATTGCCTTCCAAGAGCATTTGCCACTCACTTATGTCGTGTTATGATATTATTTTCATGATAGGAGCTCCAATAAAACAAATATTATAAAAATCTATTTATATTTTAATATACTAAATATTAATAGTTTTAGCTTCTTTTTTTTAAAATAACTATTTGATAGTCTTAGCTTTTTCAATAGATATATAATAATGATCTTTTATAAAATAAATTGATATTTCATTTTTCTATTCCATTAGAGCGGAGAAAAACGAGATTATCTTTAATATTCTTTGTTTTTTCAATAGTTTAATAAACTACATAATTAAATATAGAAAGTAATGAGCAATTATTTTTCAAAAACGAATTATATTTCTCGTAGTCAACTTCGAAAAAAATGTTTTTTTTTTCTTCTGAAATAGATATAAACAAAATGACAGACATCCTAATCGGTTACCAAAAAGTCAACCCTTTCGTTACATAGAATATTATGCTTAGGGTCTTGAAATGTATACGTGGCCGAAAACCCTCCGCTGCAAAAACAACAGATCCTATATTTTTTTTGAAAGAAAAACTTTTTAAAAAAAATATTAACCGCATTTTCAAACATGTTCTTAATTTTTTTCAAACATGTTCTTAATTTTTTAAAATAAAAATAAAATATAAATTTTATTTTTTTAAGATTTTGAAAATGTTATTTTGAAAAATAAATAATAAAAGAGTTACAAATTAAGGAAATATTTTTAACAACAATAAATACTATACACAAAAGCATGGGTTAGCATTTGTGTATTTAATATCTTTCATAAATAAAGGAAAATCTGTCTGATTCCTTGTGACTCCAATTTTTGCAACTAAAATAAAATATAATTAGAATGAATTATTCTCTATGATTTAACTCAAGTTCTTCTCTACTTTTCAACTAAATGAAAAACAATAATAAATATTTTTTAAAATAAAAAACAATAACAAAAACAATAATTTCGTATGTGATTATACAGACAGATTTACATATTTGTTAATACATATTTAAATTGCATAAGAATTTTTTTTTCTCTTAATCTATACAAAAATATGTACAATAAACTAAAAGAAAATATTATTTCATCATAGAAATAATGATTTTGAAATTATATTTAGGATTTTAGTTATTTTGAAAACTATATCATCAATAAATGCTAAGATTTAGTTACCTTGTTTTAAAAACAAGTAATACGCAGAGTTTTCAAAATTGAAGGGGAAAAAATAGAAACTTTTTGAGATGAAGCAAGAGAAATGCTTAAAACGGTGCGCAGCATAACTTAAAGGAGCGTCGCACGTTTGCACGTGTCTGTGCCTCCTCCTCCTCCTCTTCTCCATCGTCATTTTGCCGATGGGTTTGTTCACCTTCGACATATACATTTCCCTGAACTCCTCATTGCTCAAATCGGCGAACTTGGTCAGTCCCACCATCTACTCCGAACCTGATTTTATCTTCCCATTCTTCTCAATTACATATTTCAAGTTCCTTTTAAAGTTTCCGATCCTCTTTCTGCCTCTTCAGCATCTCTGTACACCTTTTGGTGCTTCTCTTTCCATAGCTGAAAGACCTCAACGAGGCCTTCTTCTGAAAGACCCTCATGAATGTCGGTGCTCACTACAGAGTACTCACTGGGGAGGCCGCCGGAAGAGAGGCATGGCGGCGGAGCTAGCAGCAAAAATATGAAAAGGGTCAATTGTGGTTTCTGGGATTCCATTTATCAGAACTGGGTTACCTCTGATTTCCAGAGCAATCTGCATTCTGATTTATACAGCTGAAGCTCGAGCGAGGAGTGCCTAACTAACAGTCAGCATGCTCAAGACAACATCTTCATCGTTTCTTACTTTCTGCTGTGATTATTAAAAATGGAAAGAAAAATCTGGACTTTGAAGTGACCAAAATGACACTTGAAACGAACAAATAGTAGGAACTGCTGAGGATTGTTTGGCTGCTAGGAAATAGACAAAATGGAAACTTGCTGAGGAATAATTAATTAGGAGCACAGAGTAATTTTGTACTCGTGAATTATTATTTTGTTAATTCAAACTTTTACGTCTTCAAGTTGTTAATTAAATTCTTGAATTAATTACGAATTATATTAAAATTAAGGTTAGAAGTTGTGTTGAAAGTGATGCATGTCTAATATACCAATCCAAATCCCCCCCCCTGTAATTTTTTTTTCCTGCTGTTAACCGCAGGCTTTTGCATGCACAAATAATTCTCCATTAAAGTAAATAAAAGCTGACAGCAGGATGATCAAATTCCTGCCTGTGAAAAACATGAACTGGCAAGATTAGCGACGGCCTTAAGGGATCTCAAATTCTACGCCATGTATATGTTTCAGATCATTGCATCGAATGGGTTCCTCTTCCAGTGGAGAACACGCTGCTCTGTTTTCGTTTTCTCCTCCATTGTAGTCCAGGGAAACTTGTGCTTAGCCACGTGTCGCTTGCTCGCAGGCACTCCCAGGTAATCTCCTTGGCCCTGTCACACACAGGGGTGAAGTTTCCAATAAATCATCTTAATATCTTATAAAATATGGACTTTGAATCGAAGTTTTTGCTGTTAGGTTAGAATCTCTTACCTTCAGGCAGAGCCCTTCTTCCACATCACAAATGGGGTAATCACCAGGGCAGCAGTATACAGAGTCGGCGCAGCAGACAGCATTCTCATATTGACAGCAACCGTAGACAAGGCAGTAATCCGAGACCTTGAGAATGCAGCAGCAGGTCTCATCACTCGGGCAGAAGGCGAAGTCTCCACAGTCACTTGGTTGAGGAGAAGGGGGAGGCGGCACCGGTGTTGGCGGCGGCGGCGGCGGCGAAAGAGGTGATGGTGGTGGTGGAGGACTAGTTGGGGATGGAGCAGAGGATTCTTTTGTTGGATATGATGCCTGGGCATTGATTGCACAAACTCCATATGGTAAGTCAGTGTTCCTCTTTATATAAAAATACCCTTCAATTCCCCAATCTGTGCCCCATGAATTCTTCACTATCCAGTAATCTTCATCATTTTCCGAGGCATATCCGACTATCAAAACAGCATGATCAATGTCGTTCGGATCGTCAGAGCAGTCACCATCATAGATTCCCTGTTCACGACACAACAATCTAATAAAGAACACTATTTTACAACGATCTGAAGATCCAAATACACAAGAGAAGAGATTCTTACACCAGTATATAGCTGGAAATCTAACGCAGAACCATCCATACCAACGCTGACGGGTTGCTGAACAGCTGCACAAAGGAGGGCACTGTCCGTTTCATCCACATCTTCATACCCGTCGATGGATACAACTTTCATCTCCTCCTAAGATGCAAGCAAATAAGATTTCTAGTATGTTTTCTAGTATGATTTCTACATCTCTTAATCTCGTAAAAGTCAACATATTCAGCATAAATTAGCATCAGCTAAGGGGTTAGGTTATACTAATGAGAGGGACCGAACCTTGGTTGCGTTGCAGGTACCATCAACACCTGTGTAGGGATAATTAGCTTCGGTGTCAATCCCGCCATTATCGATAACCCATTCAAAAGCATAGTCCATGTAGCCTCCTTCACACCCATAATTGGTTGAATCACAATCAACAAGCTCTTGTTCTGAGAGGCTAATTAGGTCACCACTGACAATGGCATTGATTCCTTCTATGGCTCCAGTGGTAGAGAATGACCAACAACTTCCTGTGAACATTTCATGTGAAAATTTAAAAAAAACCATTTAGTTTGGTTAATTTCCAGTCCTGAAATGAATATTTTTGAGCAGTTCAAGTTAATCTACTCACTAGAAAAGTATACGACGAAACTTACCACAGTCTCCTTGGTCCTTGACAGCAGTGACCACTCCCTTCTTCCTCCAATCCAAGCTGGGAGGTGCATCACAGGCCTGCAAGTTTCTCTGCCTCCAGTCTCTTGCAATGCTCCTTCTGTTGATGGGTTTCTTCACCTTCGACAAATAAAGTTCCCTGAACTCCTCATTGCTCAAATCCGCAAACTTGTTCAATCCCACCCTCTGCCCCGAAGCTGTTGTTTTCTTTCCATTCTTCTCAATTATATATTTCAAGTTCCTCTTAAAATTTCCGTACCTCTCCTCCGCCTCCTCTGCACGTCCGTACACCTTCCGATGCCTTTCTCTCCATTGCCGAAAGATTTCAATGATGCTTTCCTCCGGAGCAAGCTCGTTAGAGTCACTGACAACAATGGGGTGCTCGCCAGGGAGGCTAGAAGACAACCATGTCAGCATGGCTAGAAGCCAGAAAATTATGAGAGACATTTGGGATTTCCTGGAATCCATTTGCGACACAAGTGATTCAGTTGATCTCTCTACATTGTAATTTATATGGAAAATGTATATATTTTGATGAAGCCTACCAGTCAGGTCAATAAAATGTCCTCATTTCTGATGGAAGCATAATCTTCTGACTTTGAAAGGGACTAAAGGAGGGCCTTTCTGCAGTGATCAAATCATAAGAACTGTGGAGGGTAGTTTGGTAGTAAATTTAAGCATATTAGGGTTTTAAAAATATGAACGGAGATAAGAAAGATGAAATCTTTATTATCTATTTTGGTTATTAGCAACAAACTATCTTGGGTTTGGTGCTCATCTGCTCTTCACATCCCTTGACTTACGAGTAGTGCACCTGACGAGAGCCTTGAGACATCTACCAGTCAATCTGGCATGATATTTTTTTTCTTTTTCCTCCCATTTTCTGGGCATAAATCTTTACAAAAAGTCCCCCTTTTTTTTCTTGCTATGAGTGGGGCTAGATTGTGTTAGCTGTCTTCACGTATCTTATTGAATCTGGCCTTCTACTCTTAAAAAGCTCCAGTTAATCTAGCAGTTAACTGGTAGATGGAGAGCTCATTTATCATTTTTATCACTTGGAAAACAAATTTTAATCTAGAAATCTCTTGAATCGACTCTTTTCTTAGCTTGAATTTCAAATTAAATAGTATGGGGTTAAATTGCCCTGACCCAATTAACTTTATGGGTCTAAAAAAGAAAAAACAAAATTTTAAAATGACATATTTTTTTTTTTAAATTTATTGCAATGACTATTTATTAGATTGACCCTAGTCTACTTGTTAAATCAACTAAATATTGTTTTTTTAATGAGACGATAATATATTGTATTGAATCGATTCAACCCAAGTCTTAACCTATCAGATCTATAGTTCAAGTTATGAGGTTGAAATAACCCATAAAAAATAAATTAGAAAACTTAATTTCCAATCAAACAAATATTGTGGACCCAAGTCATGATATCTCGATTATCTCATACAAAAAAAATGAATTATAAAGATCAAAGCGTAATCAATAAAATGAATATTTTTTTTAAAAAAAAGATATTAAGAAGATGATAAATTAGATCAATCCATGTCAACTCACGTTTTAAACTACCAAATTTGTAACTCCATATATGACACCAAGACAACACCTTTAAAAAATTAAAATAAATTATGATTCTTATTTTTATTACCAAATATTGAAGGATAAAATTGAAAAGTAATTTCATAAAAACATGCATATAAAAATAACTCATGTCAATTCGAGTTATTATACCAAACTTGTAACCTAGATTATTAAACTAAGATAACCCTATATATTGGGTTGAAGGATACAATTAGAGAAAAAAACTAAGCAAACAAAAAATAAAATGGGGTTCTTAATGGATGAAATTGAAAAAGAACTAAGAAAAGAAGAACCAAAATATCATTTCAATAAAGGATGTCTAGAAGCAACTCTAGTCAAATTTTTTCTAATATAAAAAAGGATTTTTAAATGATGATAACTTAAGTCAATCAAAGATAATTAAACTAACATGCAATCTAGAATACAAGATCAAGATAACCTAAGATAATCTAAAATAATGAAATGAAAAATATAATAAAAAAGATAATATGCACCAACACTACTACCATTGGAAACATCCATCATCACCACTAGTAGCATAGTTTCTCCAACAACCAGTAGAGTAGACCCATTCACCTTCCAGTCATCTCTTCGTCTTAACCAAACATCCACCGTAAAGATCCTTCACTCTCAACACCAACCACAGAACCCAAGACTTCTTCATCGGCCGTACAGCCGAAACCCGTTCCAACCAGCCAATAATACAAAATCTAATAATAGATGTGTAATGAAAAATATAATAAAAAATGTGTGTGTTGTGTTTTTTGTTACTTTTTTTTTGTTTTGTTTCAAATACTTGATAAATAATATAAAAGGATAAAAAAATTTAACCAGCACAAAATATTTTCAATTGCATACGGTTAGGTCTAAAAAATACAAAAAACAATTATATCATTTATTATTCTCATATTAAAAAAAAATCCAAAAACATATATTTTTATGCATTTTCAAGATTTAATAACCGGTTTAGTGAATCCATACGAATGTGGCCAATATTTTAGTAATTCACAATTTTAATTCAGAAGAATTAAAAATTATAATATTAATATTGGGCTTATAAGTAGATTGATATTTAGATACCTGGAACTCATAAAAAGTTTCTTAAATTTATTTTGAGTTTCTACCAATTTTTAAAGTTTCCGCATGAGTTGATAGACCATCCTTGTTAAGACATCAACATGACCTTTTTTTTTTAAGAGAATTATTTTGGGCACATGAGCCCATAATAAAACTCAAAAAATCAAATTTATTCACATGAATAAATCATACTTATAAAAACCTTTTAAACCATATAAAATCTTACAATGTAATTTATTTTAAATAGGGTGAGCTAAAAATGTTAATATCTTCTCCAATCATAATCAGTCTTTTATCTTTTGAATCTTTAACAAGATTAATATACCTAAATTTTTCTAATGACCCTGAATCATACAACTATATGGTGATCCCAACGATATCCCTGATATTGTGCGACCACATACGGCAAGTTCTATATTAGGCTTGGTTTGACAAGCTTAGGCATGGTTGACCCACACGGGCTTGGTTAGACCACGATCTAACCAAACCCAATCAAAACCATTTTAGGTTTAGTTTGATAATTGGGTCAATTTGAACTACTATGGTTAGGGTTGATCATGGTTAAACCAAGCTCAGAAGAGCCTACTTTAAGCTCCATTTGACCTATATGGGCTTGGTTTGACCACGGTCAAACAAGTCTATATAGGACTCAATTTTATCCTTTAATTTAAACCTGGTTTGACCAGGTCAAATAAAAGGGCTCACTTGTAACTTGATTTGACTTCTCTTAAACTTATTTTGATTGTCATGGCAAAATGCATACGTGTGTGGGACTACAACTATCTAAGCTATCTATAGTTCATAAAGAGCTACTCCTTATATCTAAGCTGTCTACAATTCATAAAAAGCTTTTCTTTATTTTTTGTTTCAAACGTAAGCTATATAAACAAGGTAAATCGAAGAATAGAGAGATGATTTTTTTCGCTCATAACTACAAATATGCAATTAATCACTTTATATTTTTCTTCCAAAAAAAACTACACCCTTTAAACACTACATTGATTTAGCCATCAGAATTTTATTTTTCATATAACATCTACATTTCAATTCCTATACGATGGTTTAGATTTTCTAGATTTATTTAGTCCTAGTAAGAGATCAATGATCATTACTCAGTACGTACGATTAGATAGGTTACATCTACCACAATTTTTACAAGTTATTATGTCTGACTATTATACAATTCAACAAGCAAAATGGTACAGAATCCTGATCAGCTCCGAATTTGTCAATCAGGTATCGCACGCCTGTTGAGAGCATCCTCAAATCTAGAGCAAGAGTCTATTCTCATCTCCGTGCTAGTGTCATTCTCAGGTGCAGGGTAGTAGTCTTCTCTCAACTGGAAATCTCTGAGAGTTTGAACTTTCAGAAGAAACATCAGTAAATGTTCATTAGCTGTGCCATGAACAAATAGCTTCCTCATGGTCCTGCACTGCGCAAGCAATCCCGCTGCTGGGAGAGAGAGGCTCCTTCGATTAACATCAACGTCCTGTGGAGGCCAATAGTTGAGCTCGGTGAGGTTCAATTTTCCAATCCCGTTGAGATAAAACCTCTCCCAAGGGCTCAAGTCACCATGTCCAGAAGGTGCAGTGAGAGTGTAGCCGATGGCAGTCTGACAGTCCAACTCCATTTTCGAGAGCCGAGGGTAGCATCGGAGGGAGCTGAGACCGAAATCATCTGGGGGAGAAGGACTGGACTGATGCCTGCAGTCTCCTTCAACCTTTATCTGTATCTCCTCCAGCACAGGGCAGTCATCCAATCCTGCCAGAGACAATGGATTCAACAGCTCGCCAGCTTCAATCCAAAGTGAAAGACACTGAAGTTTTTCCCAGGTACTAGACGCGTATCCGTCCCCGTTGCCATTATACTTCTTGTATTTCTTCTTCAAGTTCGTTTCTTCCCAGATGCCACGACGTCTCTTTTCTGAACATTTGAGTCCAGCAGATTTAGCTGAACTGCTAGCCTCCGATCCTGATTGTTCAACCATTTCCCAGACGCAATCTATGTGCAATCGCTGGAGACTATCTTGGATCGGCTCCAACGCCTGCAACGAGGTGACGGTGTTGAGATGCTTGCAGCATGAGATTTTCACTTCGGTTAAGGTTTTCCTCAGAATAGAAGCTACTTTTGTCATCCCTAACTTGGTGATCTTCTTACAGCCCTGGACCTCAAACTTGGTGAGTCTTGGGCAGCCAAGGGAGATTGAAATCAAACCAGAATCAGTCAGGTCAGCGCAGTTCTTGATTGACAATGATTCCAATCTGCTGCAAAGTGCAATCCCATCGGGCCGTGCATCTATTCCCTTACAGACTCCATGAAACTGTCCCAGTTTCAAAGACCTGAGCCTCGGGCACTTGGAATTAAGCATTTCCAGTGCTACCCACGTATCCCTAACATTGTGGCAAACATCAAGAACCAATTCTTCAAGCAATGGCAGTGCAGAAAACATTTCAATCAGCATATTTTGTCTGATTCTAGCATCCTCCGTCGTGTATCCATCATTATCTGGATTACCCCTGGCAGCAGACATGGAGCTAGAATCGACAAGGTGTAGAAGAGACAGGCGAGGACAATTTGTGGCAAGAGATAGCAAGGTTTCATCTCCAACAGAACCAAAGTATCTATGGTCAAATATACAGGTTGCTAAAAACTCACGCAGATTTGGGCATGCAGAAGTAATGGCAAGAAGCTCATGGGACTTGAATCCCTGAGCTGAAGTGTAATTAAGGATATTAAGATGGCTTAAAGAAGCAGCAACGGAAGGGTATGCTTCAAGGGCTGGAGGTAAATCTTCTGTCCAGTTATAGAAATGTGAGAGATCAAGTGAGGCAAGTGAATGGCAATGCTCAAACAACGCAAGAAAATCAAACCCCAAAGTGGTTGAAGATCTCTGGTGCCAGCGAACAAGCTTAACCTGGAGCAAGTGAGGCCATTGAGGAGCAAGAAATTTTAGAATCGAAGGATTCCTTGCATAAACAGTCAGGGTTACAACTGAGGGAAAGGTCCAATGGAGAGCTTGAGCAAGAAGGGCAGTGTTTGGCGAGGAATCAAGAATTGGACTTCCCCAAGGTGAAACCAGTGAGAGATCAAGATCAGTGACAGCTCTAAAGCATGTCGGGAGAAGAAAGAGGTCACGGATATTGCCTCTAAGTGATAGAAAAGTGCGAGTAGATCTCTCTATCAAGTGCCATTTGACGCACACAAGGGACATGGCGTTGCGGCTTCGTGTATCTGTTATCAAGGAGAATATACTGGAAAGGATTGCGTCTGGTATGTCATGGAAATGAACATTATTGTTAAAGCTTCTAGCCATAATTTCTTCTACTTGTTCATGATCAGCAGCCATGGAAATGAATATATGGATAGAATGATAATTAACGAGAGACAAAGATGGAGGAGGATGATGATGAGCAGTGTATCTTTTTTTTGTGGGAAGGTGATGTTTATACACAGAGAGCTTGAAACTTAATTTGTGTTCTTTATATATACATGGATCTGCAGGGACTGGGGGCCAGGATTTCCTACCTAAAGAGACGAGTGATGAAAAAAACAAGAAGATCGAGAGAAGAAGATTAGTTTATTCATGAACACAAATTGGCGGTGGTTTATGTTGAGAATTTGTGAGAGATATATTAACAACGTTGAAATCTTTTATATGGTGTGACAAAGAAGATAAAGTTCTTTTATATGGTGTGACAAAGAAGATAAAGTGAAGACAAATTAATCTAAACCTGGTGTGAGAGCGAGATTAACGGAGATACAGCACTTGCACCCTTCTGCTCCGGTGAAGACGAAGGATTCCAGAATAGAGACACGTGGATTATCACAGATATAGAGAATCTCTTAGAAGGTGCCAATATATAGAAGATAAAACCACAGAAGTGGAACTGGTTGCCTGGAGTTGGAGAGAGTGTCTAGGTGAACTGTCCAATCTCGAGGATGAAGATGAAGATACAGTAAGCGTGGAAAAGTGGTGGATTCAAACTTCGAGAAAGAGAGAGAAAGAGAAAGACACCATTGATGTTAACTAGAGGCCTGCAAGGAAGGAGGAGGAGGAGGAGGAGGAGAAATTTATGCATACATATGGTGAGGATGGAGATAACGATACAGTAACAGAAGCTGGTGGCTTGGAGAATGAGAAAAAGAGAGAGAAAAAGATAAAGATACAGTATAGACATAGTGTTTTTATGAGAGTAACCGGCTGGTGGGCTGCCACTTGCCATGATCAGTGCTCCTATCGATTATTATCCACTCCTCTTTTATATTATTCTTTTTAAAAAAAAAAATAATAATCTTCTTACAACCTTTTTCTAGCGACATTTCTGGTCCTTTTTTTCAGCTTCTGTTTCTGAAAATATATAAATTATCCATCTTGCAGGTTAAGACATGTCTTCTCCTATCACATCCCACATAATGTTGGCGATGAATGGAAGAATGGATTAAATTAGGTTTTGCATGATAGCAATCCATTATTTTCTTCCAATTTTAGTGGTGAATTAAAGGAAACCACAAATACAATAAAGTGGTTGATCCCTTTTCGTCACAAAGCATTGGGAGACATTTTAACTGTGTAAACTAT
Source organism: Salix caprea (assembly GCA_964035475.1). NCBI lineage: Eukaryota > Viridiplantae > Streptophyta > Magnoliopsida > Malpighiales > Salicaceae > Salix > Salix caprea. Next base: position 13,765,014 of record OZ037749.1, read on the forward strand.
TTCAAAAGTGGTCTATCATAATTCTTTATCCGGTCAAGAACTAGTTCAAAGGTAAGGATAAAAAGTTGTTTAATTATACAAAATATGGTAAGATTCGTGCAAATAGCAAGTTAATAGCGAAAGAGAATGGAGTTAGGGTTATCATAATAGGAAGATGCTAATAGCATATATATATATATATATATATATGGTACATGCAAGCCATAATTTGTAATTAAACCTAATAATTGTCGCTGTAGCGGCGGCGCTACTCTCTCCTCCGCCGAGGTTTTTTTTATTTATTATTTATTTAGCTTTGGCGTCCTTGTTATCATTCATCCTCTATTATTGAGTGTGGAAAAGCTCAAGAAAAACATAAGTGTGTGATTCGGATTGGTCAAGAGCAACATACTCTATCTTTAGTTTATAATGTTTTATCTCTTACATTAATGAGGATTGTTCTTTGTTGTTCGTTTTAGTAATTGACTGAGAGAGTTATTTAGATTGTTTTTGAAAATATTTTTTGTTTAGAAATATATTAATATATATTTTTTTAAAATATTTTAGATATCAACACATAAAAATTAATTAAAAAACTATTTTTTTAATTTAAAATAAAACTAAAAATTAAATAAAAATTAATTGTTTTTCAAAAAATCTTTTGAAACATATTGTCAAACACCCCTTAATCTTACAGGATTGTTGATATCTTCTGTAAATAGAGAGAAGATAAACAAAAGAAAATTATAAGATGCAATTCTATTCATGGATGACACTTTCTGTGGCATTTGGTTCCTAATGTCTCCCCTTCTTCTTTAGTTATGTCTTTTCATTATCATGTTCTTCTTTACCTATACTAGTATCCAGATTTCATGCATTTTAAATAGAAAAAAAATAAAGATAAAGTTATATCTCAAATTGTTGGTTCCTAAATGCCAATCCACCATATCATCGATGGGTCCTATTGTAGATTTCATGGAAGGATGTGTTATTTTTACTCCACTTTTTGTCATTCTCACTTCATTATTATTTATTTTAGAGAAAATAATAATTTAATTTAATGTGTTTCTGATATTTTTTCGAAATCTTCAAAGTAACAATTTTTGAAATAGTCTTTCCTTACTCTTTTTTTCTACAAGAGAAAATGTAAATTATATATAAATATTTATGACTTTTATTTTTCAAATGTTCATGTAAAGCAGTTTTTTTCCTTACAAACTTAAATTGAGTTGGTATATATTACAAGTTTTTATTAATAGGTCTCTCAATATAATGTACTGATTATATATAAATATATATATTAGGGATTAAAAATTATAATTATTATATATAGAAACCAATCCTCTATTTTTAAAAGCTATATCTTCTACATATATTACTTACGAAAATATGTGTTGTAAATACAAAACTTGACCAATTGAGGATTAAAATAAAACTCTTAAGAAATAAGGTTTAACCGCAGCTTTTTTTTATATTGCTATTTTGAAATAAACATAAAAATAACTATTTTAAAAAATAAAATTTTAGAGTAATTAAGACATATATTCAATAAGGTCATGTTAATTATTACATCAAATGAAATGGTAATGAAAGAACGAAACTGCATCCACTAAGTGTTAATTAAGATGAAAATCACTACTCTCAGTAATCTCAGTAAGGAAAGAAAAGAAAACTATTAGTATAAGATACAATTGTAGCATCTCTCTTAAAATTGTTTTTCTTGTTTTACTATTATGTATATATTGTGCTTCTTAAAAATAATTTTTAATTAAAAATACAATAAAATAATATTTTTTTTAGAAAGAAAACAATTACTTTTAAATAACAAAATAAAAAAACAAAAAAATATCAATTTAAAATTTTGTTTTAATCCAAAAACAATTTTAAAAAATAGATTTAACTACAAAAGCAATCTCCAATTGAGTGTGTATATCCATCATCTTATACTCAATGCTAATGGAAAAACTAGGTCTTACAGAAGAATTGATCAATCTTACAATTGAGTGTGTATATCCATAATCTCATATTTGATGAAGATCCTCTCTCTTTGTATTTGTTCTTGTTGTGTGCGTAGATATTGTCTAGCTTGATTCAAAAGCCCTAACGGGATGGTCTTCCCGTTAGAATTTCAATAAGCCGAAGACGCCCAAGTATAACTCTTTTTTTTTTCTTTTTTTTTTTCCAAGTGTCAGAGATTGTTTTACAGCAATACGAAGCCTCCTTAGATCAGTAGATCAAGCTCAACCAAACAGATATATCTTTCAGTTCAAACACAGGATTGAAACCGTAGTATATTTTAAGGGTAAACTCATCAGATGGGCACAGAAAATACCTTGGTTTACCGACCATGATTGGTAAATCAAAGAAGCAAATATTTTCCTGCTAAAGGATAGAGTGGCGAAGAACAGACAAGGATGGAAGGAGAATTGCTATATGTAGCCGGAATCGACGACTTATGCAACGAGTTATTTAGGAATTCATGCATGGACGTATCGATTCATAAACTCTCAAACGGTACACCTCTGATGGAGGCGTAAGGATGATGAGAGACGGTAACCATTGGTTGAGTTAGGATGAACTTTGCAAATCACATTGAGGAGGCAGCAATGGTTTCGGAAATCATAAAGCTTTAAACTTGCCTTTATTAGAAGAAAAAAAAAGGTTGGATGTGATGAGGAATCTCTAGTTTTCCAAAATACGGAGTGGGTAAACAAGTTTTTTGAGAGCAAAGGCGGATGAAATGAATATTTTCTTAAATCATGGAGCAGATAGAAGGGGAGAGCAGTCTTCGAGGCAGGTGTGAGATAGCGATTAGGGAATGGCGAAAGCATTTGCATCTGAAGGGGAAAAATAAAGTGAAAAACTCACAGCTTCTTGCAATGATATTTTAATCGATTACTGAAGCTTTGGAGGAATGGAAAAGCCAAAAAGAAAAAACATTTCTGGGTTTTAGATTTGAATAATTCCATTGAGGATTGGGATGGAATGAAAGAACTGCTAGGCATTTTTCATAGTGGGAAACTGATTGTATTCGTTTGGAGTTAGTATAATTATAAAAAAAAACAAAAAAAGTTGTTGTTGTTCCTACTTATTTTTGAATTTCTTAACGAGATTTCAGGATTTAATTAGGTTTAGATTTCATTAATATTTTAATTTCTATTTAAACAATTTTGTGTATTATTGTCTGCAATGATTATTCATAATATCTATATATTTTCCTACAATTTAAAAATAGTAATATTAGAGCTTGATAAACTCTAGCATCTCTCTCCACATTTTATATATATATATAATATGTAGGGCTTGAGAAACACTTTTCTAGCGTGGAATTTACATGCTAGCGTGGAATTTACATCCTATCTTTTTAGTTCTACTTGCAATGATCAGAATTTCCCAGCAGGAAAAAACAAATTGGGAAATTTGATATGGTAAGGATATTTCCTCTCTTTATTCACGTTTTCTTTTCAGAACGTAGCCAAACCAGTAAACCAAAGCTGGTGACAATAACTAGCAGCTTCGTCCTTGATTACAATGCTGGCTTTTTGTGTTTGGCTTCACTGTTTTGTCTCCTTTTTTTTTTTTTTTTTTTTTGCTCTTTCTAGCTTTGGATTCTGCTTAAGATTTAGCTTTGGCAAGCATAATATCTTTCTAGCAGCCATCGATAGATACACACACAAGAAGTAGGCAGAAGATACACATCAACTAGGTCTCCAAGTTGGAGGAACCATGAAGAACAAGACGATTCCTTGCTTCGATCGAACACCTAAAGTCGTCCTTGTGTGTGTGTGTGTGTGTGTGTGTGTGTGTGTGTGTATAAGCAGGTGAAGAATACATATAATGTGTGTGTGTGTATATATGTATATGTATATATATAAGCAGGTGAAGAATACATATATGTTGTGGGATTGTAGCTTTGTTGGTATTCCAATCAAATCCGATATGTGAAATATGACAGCTTTTACTTTTTTCTTCTTTTTTAATCTCTTTTTTCTTATGTTCCGTATCTTGATAACCGGTTAATTAAATTCTTGATTATTATAAGAAAATAGTATAGATCAAAACTAGGTAATTAATTGTCACACGTAGCACTGTCTTTAAGACTAAAAATATATATTTAAGAATTATTAATGTTTTTTTAATAAAATAAATGAATTATAAGTTCAAAACGTGATGTATATTGCACAATTTTTTTAAAAAAATATTGATATAATGACATATTATAGGATATTATTTTTCAAATATTGAGATGACAATATATCAAACTTGCGGCTTGGGTTATGAGATGCAATAATCCAATAGAAAACAAATAAAAAAAATTACAAAACTTAGTTTTCAACAATTAGAATAAGCAATTAAAAATTACTCATAATATTGAGATAATTATTTAAAAAAAGTATACAAAACCCTGCTTCCAAAAAATATAATGTTGAAAGTTGAAATTAAGAGGAGAAAAAAAAAAAACTAAATCTATGAGACCATTATATAAACCAGTAGAAAGGAAATTGAGAAAAAAATATAAAAAACAATTCACAAAACTATATAATATTAAAGGATAAAGTTAAAAAACAAATATTAGGTTCTTTAAGAGTTAAATAATTTTTTTGAAAAAAAAATTATTTCAATAAATAGTGTTTTATAAGGTGGCTATAGATTTAGCTACACCCTTTAGCTTTTTGTTAATTTATAGTGTCACAAAAAAATGAAACAATGTTGTCATTGCTACAATAAAACACCATTTTGTATTAGTATTTGTATAATAATTTTTCAAAAAAAAGTGTACTAATTTGTTTTTATAAAAAATGAAGATAAAAATAAAAAGAATGGTGTAAACAGGTTAATTGTAGAGTGATAAATGTCTCATGTATAAAGAAAACAATTAATGATTTTTTTTCAAAAACAGTAGTGTAAACAAAATAACTAAAAACATTACAAAATTATTATTATAATAACAAAAAAATGGTTATAAATAAGCCAGGTGTAAAGTAATAAATATAAGAAGGGTGAATTAAAAAAAAAGGAAAGATTTGAGTAATTGTTTTTGTAAAAAAACAAAACAAAAACAAAATAATGTTATATGTAAGCACTAAAAATAATAAAACTAATACAATGTTGAAGTAGGAATTCAAAAAAGATGTATAAATTTAAGAAAAAACAAGACAACATAGGAGAACATTCTAAGCTTGGATTAATCTCAAAAACTTTCAACTTATAAAAACGTAAGCTTAAGAAGCTTAATTTCAAACTAATTTCATGTTGAAGAATAAAATTAAAAAAAAAATCAAAGTAAAAAAATAACAATATAAAAGAAAAAAGGTAAAAGGGTCATTATTGTATATTATAAAAGTGAAAAAAATATAATTACCCCAACTAAATTTTAAAATGACAAATGGACTATTGTCGAATTATTAAATTACCCACAGTAACATGTTTTCTTGGTTTTGTTTTTAAAGACAAAATGGGTATTTCAATCCCAAAGTTAAAAAAAAAAACCACTGATTTCCTTTCCTTTATCTTTCAATCTCTCCTTCCCCTAACAAATTAGTCTACAATTTAGTCTTATAAAAGATAGATGAATAAAAAAGTAAAAAAATGAATAAAAAAACAATTTAAACAATGACTCTAACAATTGTCCTATTTTGCACAATAAATCCCCATCACCTTTCATATAACTATTATGTTAGTTACAAGTAACCTCATTCACCAAATGAATTTCACTTTAAAGATGCAGCAAGAAATTACTCACCTAAAACGTCAACTGAAAATCTACAAGTGCATTCCATGTAATGATTGAACATTAAAAGCCACTCATCAAATTCGTCCCCAAGTTGAAGGAACCGGATGAATCATAAAAAAAAAAGAAAAAAAGATTCCCCGCATTGGATTCCAAATTGCTTCCTTCGTAGTGCATCATGGAAATATGACTTGGGGAATGATGCAATAATTTTTTTTTAAAAAAAAATGAAGTAATTTGCCAATAAGTTGTAGGCTTCCAGCTTTCTTGGCATTCCATCATATCTATTTTTTTTAGATTTGATAAATCTCACCTTTCTTTATTTAAATATTCTTTACATGTTGGTATTAAACGAGTAAAACGTTAGATATTTCAGATTTTTATAATGTAATTATGCTCTAACTTGAACCTAAAATTTATAAGATAGGTCACTAAACCTTTGATACCACGACATGTTTTTTGGAACCATTCATCATATCCTATAGATGAAACTAGGATCGTTAGTTTCGTTTTGTTTCGGCCGAAACGGTAAAAATATTTTGTACTAGTTAAGAAAATGAGACAAAACGACGTCGTTTTTATCTTGGCTTAAATTCCGGTCCGTTCCTGATTTTTCGGCCAAATACTGGCCAAAACGCTCTTGTTCCATTTCACCCGTTCTGTTTCGGTCAAATAGTGTTATTTAAAAATAATGAATAATTTTACAATATCAATCATATCTTTTAATCCGACCGTTAGATTGAGATGAAATTTTATGACGAGTCTCTTGATATATTTATATATATTATATTAAAATTTCAGAGCAATCATAGAATGTAATGACTTTGCGAGATTGATGATGACATTCTCGTAATATTATACATGTTCATAATTTTATTCAGAAAAATTATTTTATTATGCATTTTTTTAGATTAAATTGCACAATTCTAAATAATTTTATTTCTGAATTTAAAATATATTTTTTTAATTAATATATTTAATTATATATATATATATATATATATATATATATATATATATATATATATATATATATATATATATATATATATATATATATACACATAAACAGTACAACCTCAAAACGGCGCGCCGAAACAATCCAAAACTGAAATATTCTATTTCAATTGAAAAAACAAAGCACCAACCGAAACGGTATTGACAAACTTGGATAAAACAAGACAGTTTTCCTTGGAAGATCTTAGATGACCGACACAGATCAAAATCTCAAGTAATTTCATTCACATTACTATCATGCAACAAGAAATTTGACTCACCATGCCTAAAATGAAAACTGAGAATCTAAAAGTGAATTCCACTCAGCTGCAAATTCATGAATCTGTTAAAAAAATTGACAGATGAAGTGATTTGCAGTGATAAACAGAAGAGAGACGCCACTAGAACTTCCTATTTTCTAGCATTTTCTTGCTCAATTTGTGCTCTTATTTCTTCTTGTAGTTGCGCTCTCATTTTTGTCCCTATACCATATCTATAAAAATCATATTAATGATGCAAACAAATATAAATTTTAATTAAAATAATGACAGTAAGACTTACAACGAACACCTTTGTTCTAATATCAACAAGCATTTTCATTTCTTCCTCAATCCTCCTTCCGTACATGATTTATCTTATGTAACTCCATTGAAGTTAGTTTGCATCCAGCATGGTTTTCCTGCAAAATAAATAATTTGTTTTTACGAATCTCGTCTCGCCGTCGCCACTTCCCAGAACTTTGGAATCCTCGGAAACGGCCGTCTTCACGTTCTACCTCCTACCTCCTACTCCCTCCTCCCCACTCACCGAACTCATCTCCTTCGATACTGCTGATGGCATCTACGACCTTGCGTGGTCTGAGTCCCACGATTCCCTGTTAATCGCCGCTGTGGCCGATGGCTCTGTCAAGCTCTACGACGCCGCCTTACTCCCAACACAAAACCCACTTCGCTCCTTCCAGGAGCACACTCGTGAAGTCCACTCCATCGATTACAACCCCACGCTCCGTGATTCTTTCATCTCCTCTTCCTAGGATGATACCATTAAATTATGGACTCTTGACAGGCCGGCGAGCATTCGTACGTTTAAAGAACACGCGTACTGTGTTTATTCTGCTGTGTGGAACCCTAGGCATACGGATGTTTTTGCATCTGCTTCAGGGGATCGTACTGTGCGAATCTGGGACGTGCGTGAGCCTGGAAGAACGATGATAATTCCAGGTCATGATTCTGAGATTCTGTGTTGTGATTGGAATAAAAATGATGATTGTATTATTGCTACTGCATCATAGGAATTTTCTGGTTTCGTGTTCTTATGATATGACTGTTGTTGATTATTAAGCTGTTTACGTGGATATAAAGCTCATCAGCAGAAGTGGAAGAAAGCAGGAGCAGAGTTGATTAACAGAGATTGTATTGTAATGCTTGTTCAGTTTAATGTAAACATGTGAAATGCATGGGTTTTCTGCAGTATATTCATTGAGAAATACTCATTTGCTCTGTAGAAAATCTCTTCCCAAAAGCTCTCGGCCAAAAACCCTTTATTTTCTTCCAAAAACAAAACAGAGCACCTGCAAATTAAAACCAAACAATCAATTGAAGATTTCTACAAGAAATAGAAACTCAATTGAAAAACTTAAACTGTTTGTATGTGGGATTTTATGATGGACGATGCATTGGTTGGCAGGAATGATCATCATACTGAGTTTGCTGTGGGGGTTGATATGAGTGTCCTAGTTGATGGGTTGTTGGCAAGCACAGGGTGGGATGAACTGGTTTATGTTTGGCAGCATGGGACGGACCCGAGAGCACCTTGACAAAAAAGGGAAGTTTTTATTATTATTATTATTAACATATTATAAAATGTTTCTATCTTGTTCTTTGTTAGATTTTTTGCATTTTTGAATGGAAGTCGTATAAAATTTTATAGGAGTGCTTTGTGAATTGAAATTGAAAGGGTTAATAAGGTGTATCTAGTGGATTTTTTCTTTCATTTTACTTTGCAATTTTTAATCTTCCCATCTCTTATTTCATGTGTCCTCGAATAGCATTGTTTTCTTTCTGATAAATATTAATTGCTAACATTCCTATCTGTTTATATAAATGGCTTCCATGTGTTTTTTAGGTGTACAGAAGCATGAAGGGATGGTGACTTCTTAACGACTCGTGGTAACCAGTGAGTTTGTGTTTGCTTGAAAGCCAACCCACCTTCGAAGTCTGATCAACATCCTCCTACTCTGACACAATACAGACACGATGTGCTTATTCAAGTGTAAGCATATGTTAGAGAATAAAATAAATTATATTATGAGACCTCCCTTACAAGCTTAAGTTTTTAGATAAGATGGTTCCTTAACATGGTATCAGAGCCTTATTGACCCAGCGGTCACGAGTTCGAATCTCACCACCCTCATTCTGATAAAAATTAAGCACAAGGTAATATAGGCCTGTGCAAGTTTCAAGCCCAAAGAGCTTTCACTTGAGGGGGTGTATTAGAGAATACTATAAATCATATTATGAAGCCTCACTTACAAGCTTAAGCTTTTAGGTGAGATGGTTCCTTAACAGCATAAACTGTTTTTATATGCATGCAGAAGCTCCTGAAATTGATTTGGAGCGGACCATTACATATAGAAGCTCTTCAATTTTGTTCACTAAGAGCTGAGAGATGAGGTTGAACGAAACTCATCATCGTGTTCATTTTGTAGTTTCTCTCGAGCCAAATCTGCTGAGTTCTATTTTCTTAATGATAATATTTGGATACTGTCTCTCTGCATATTAGATATCTGATTAGCAAAGTAGCATCTCAGAAAGCCAGTGCTTTTATTTCCCATCAGCCAGACCAGCTATCTTTTTTACTTGCAGCAATCTGGAGTTCTTAGAAAATTGTAGTTAATTACAGCTAGGTCTTTTGATAGATTTGTTTACGGTTCTCATATGTTGATGAATCAGGCTAAGTTAATGAAGCTGAACTGGCATTTAGTGCAAGTGACAATTGAAACTGGTGGTATTGTTGAATTACAGGAGTAAATGGCATTTATTTCTTGGAAGCTATAAATAAAAGGAAATTCTATGGATGGATTTCTTTAAGTGAAGTGTTGTTGAATTACAGGAGTAAATGGCACTTATGTTTTTGTGTAATAATTGATTTTTGATTCAACCTACAACAAATCATAGGGCTAGTACATATCTTAAACACTACATAAATGATGAATGTTTTAATAACAATAGTAATATAGATTTTTCACATAATTTTTTTTTATAATTGATAAAATAATAAATAATATTTTTAAATAAATTTGCGTGTCAATATAAATTAATATAAACTAAACCCATCTTTTTAACATCTTAAATATACAATTTTCATATAGACATTGTAAATTTATAAAAATCTAGTATATCTTTCTTGATTAATGAGTCTTGATTGAAATACAAAACAATAAAGAAAAAAACATTTTTTTTCTAGAAAGTAAAAAAGGGGACATTCCTCACATGGAATTGGATTCTTGGTGCAAGATGGGCTTCTTGGTATGTAAGGGGAGAATTGAAGGTACGAGGACTCTAGAGGAGTGCATGTTCTTTGGGCTTTCTTATGCTGTCTTAGTCCAGAGAAGGCTTGACAACATTTATATAAAATAAAATTACTTCACGTCAACTTCTTTTATTTCTGATGAAATGATTTTATATATATATATATATATATATATATATATATATATATATATATATATATATATGCATTATATATATATGCATTATTTATCCTTACCAAAATGATGAAATTTCGAATTTTAAGAATTTCATCATAAAAACACACTTCACTTTTTCATACTCATTTGAGAAAACAATGTATGATGGAACCATATAAATTTTCCTCATGGAGCCATGTAGACCTAGATGTGTTTAAAGGTATGAAATCTCCAAAGTTTTAAGACTTCTAAACACATCCCAATTTTTTTTATAAAAGCATCTTGATCGATCGATCCTTCCCCCCACCAAAAATTGTCATACCTTGAGAAATCATGTGTTCTTGCGATTGCAAATGCGGTCCCAAATCTTAAGAAATCAGTCAAAATTATAACTCTTCTTCTAGTTGAAATTGGATTGCATATCGCCTATTTCTTTATCTTGACATGATAAAGCAAGTCTTTTACATTTATGTTTTGGAACTTATAAGTGACTGTTTGGTAATGTGATTGAAATTGTTTTTAAAAGTATTTTTTTATTTAGAAATGTATCAAAATAATATTTTTTTTTTAAATGATATAAAAACACTAATTTTTTTTAATTTAAAATAAAATAAAAATTCAATTTGTTAAAATTATTTTTGAAATATAGTGCCAAACAACTCTTTATTCATTTTGGAGCGAAAACATTCCGAGTTAAAGCCCTCGTTTGGTATTGAGGTACAAACTGCGTTTTGTACCCAATACTATGTGTTTGGTAACTTTAGAATTGATGGTGGGACCCATCAATTCTAAAGTTCCAAACCATGGTTTGCGGAAAGCAAGAATTTCCTGCTTTCCGCAAACCATTTTGCTAAAATGGAAAGCAGGTCTATATATATATATATATATATATATATATATATATATATATATATATATATATATTTATATATATATTTATATTTATAAAAAAATATATAATTTTTGTCTCGTAATTCTAATTTTATTTTAAATGATATTTTACGATTGTGTTTGGGATCGAAGAACCCTTTACGTATAGATTTAGTTTGGATGAAATTACAAGTAGCTTGATGAAAAAATAAATCAAGTGTCTAATTTACTTGAATTATTAATTATATATTATTATTATAATTATTAAATATTTAAAAAACAAATTTTAGATGATTTTGTACCATTGTTCCGGGATCGCAGAGACCTTCACGTATAGATTTAGTTTGTGATGAAATTACAAGTAGCTTGATGGAAGAATAAAAACAAGTGTCTAATTTACTTAAATTATTAATTATATTTTATTATTATAATTATTAAATATTTAAAAAACAAAAAATATATATATGTGTGTGTGTGTGTGTGTGTGTTCTTTAAAGTAATTTCACAAGTTGATAGCAATATGAAAAACATGATAACCAAACATACGAAACTGTTTTTCATCAACTTCAAACTCAACCACAGTTTTAACCAAACACTTTACTGCTTATTTTGAACCGTAATAAAAGTGCTTTTTATAAAACTGCTTTTTTTCAACCTCAACCACAACAGCAACCGCAATACCAAACAGGCCCAAAGTGGCCGTGAGTACCGCATTAGAGCTTTTGTAAGAAAGACAAATCTTGGAACTTGATTATCGATATATATTGATCAGCATCAAATGGAGTTAAAATGTTTGCTTTGCTGTGATTTTAATTTCTAGTTATATAATTGCTAATATAATAGTTACTAGAAGTTTATATAATCGTTAACTTCAGAGTTTATGGAATTAGTCAAGATACACACAAGTTGTTCAGCTCTTCAATGCCTTTTTTCAACACCAAAAAATATTTAGTGATTGTTTGGGAGTTTGGTTCAGATTATTTTTTAAAATGATTTTTGTTTAAAAATACATTAAAATAATGTTTTTTTGTTTTTTTTTTAAATTATTTTTGACATCAGTACATGAAAATGATCTAAAACACAAAAAAACAATTAATTTAAAAATAAAAAATAAAAAATAAAATTTATTTAAAAAAAAAAACACTTTTTAATCGCAAAAAGAAACAGGATTATTAGTATCTATCAGCTGCTCTATGCAAAACTAGGAGGATAAGGTGGATATAAACCTTTTTCAACTTCGTCTGTCCCGTCCATTTCAATGTCTTGACAATTTTAGGCCAAAATAAAATAAAATAAACGGGCTGCTGCCTGCAGGGATATTAAGAGAAATAGATTATCACAATATGAATCTTACTCTCACATGTACTTCTCACAATTTCTCTAAATTCCTTGTCGATATTTAAGAATTTCATCATAAAAATCATGTTGGGCTTTTTAAAAAGTTTGTATGTTAAAATTATGAAAAATATGTTGTGATCTTATTAACAATTAAAAGAGAAATTGAATGTTTTTTTAAATAACATCTGAAATATATTATTGACTAATCTAAAATAATATATCTAATATATTTTAAAATAATTGATATTAAAGAATCTTAGCTTAAATTGAAAGGAAAATTAAAAGAAAAAGCCAAAAACATGTTAGATGCACGAGATGCATGTCTTATTACACTATATTCTAAAAGTGGTTAGGAATTCAGTGTGTATTATGAGTATTTTCATTGCGGATTTCAATAGTAATTTTGGGTCAGTTTTGTTTTTGGGTGTTTGGGTCGGTTTGGTTCTAGTGTCTGGGTCACGGTTTTTTTTTTTTTTTTTTTTTTTTTTTATTTACACAGTAAAATAATCATTTTACTCTCATGTAAGACAAAAATCAAGAGTTACTGGAGGGGGTGTCACAGTAATTTCACATTTTATTGCACAGTAAAATAACACTTTTACCTTCTAATAAGACAAAAACCTAGGGTTGCCTGCGGGGGTGTTTCAGATATTTCATATATTTTTAAAAATGTCTAAATACTTATTTGCGCCCCAATAATACAAAATATAAGAGTTGGCTATGGGGTGTTTAATTCATTTACCATTTTTTATTATTCTTTTTTGTCGAATACTGTGTGTGCGTTTGACACATGAGTCGACGGTATTCGGCCTCATGCACAGTTCGGGTGACGTGTGTGACGTCGTATGGTGATAAAAAATGTCCATCCTGCATCTCATTCGATGCCCCGCCATATACTCTTCCTCATGGTGTGGCACGTCTCCGAATATGGTGGATGGTGTTGTCACGGTGGTCAGTTGAACTTTTTTTGCCAATTTTCTCTCTTCTTCATGCTAAATTACACTGCAGACCCCTATATTTATGGTGTTTTCAATTCAGTCCCTTATCTTTTATTTATGGTGGCCAGTTGAACTTTTTTTGTCCCTTTTTTGGGTGGTCTTGATTTCTGTTGTATAAGTTTTGATTTGTATCAATCGTGTCCTTCCAATGAAATTGATTATATAT